>DWON01000152.1:0-42591 GCA_018251015.1 Phocides pigmalion okeechobee
GGTGAGAAATTCTTGAAAAAAAAGTGAAATGGCCTCCTTTCATTAACAATTTTTATCGGAGGCACGACTATGCTCCTATTTCTAGGAACAAGGAAGGAATACAAATTTAATTATGTTTAAAAGTGACATGTTTCTTTTTTCTTTTCATTTAATTCGTCTTGTTTTCTATAAGTGCTCAATAAATATTAGTAATTTAGATAAATATTTAACTTATTTAGAAACAATTGTAATTTTTTACTTGCAAATTTATTTTGTATGTCATATCTTTACTCAAAGCTAAAATTTAATATTTAACTTACACCATTGAATCATACAGAGCCTATTTTCTTTCATTTATCACAGAGTACACAGAGATTTTTGCAATATTCTAATGTCATTAGGGAATCAGGCACCTATACCTATATATGTATTTATTATAATTGAATAAGTGACTGCTCATCTTTTATATTTTTCAATACTTAGTTTAACTAGCATGACAATTCAAAGGATTATTGTTAAGTATAAAAATATATTTTTTTTCTGAAAGTAAATATAATAAGTTAATAATAATTTATCAAGGTTGTAAATTATAATGAATATGCATTAAAATACCAACAAATATATGGGTAATAAACATTTTTGACTAAATATTCTAGTACAACTAATTTAAATTAATACCTATAATATAACAGTATATTTTTAATTAATTATATTGCATATATCAATACAAAAGTTCAATACAGTATAAAAATCACATAGGCACATTTATTATTAATTTTGCCAACATATAGAGTCAATCTTACAGATGCAATGACAGATTGTATCGAGTGAAATGTATATGCACACTATAAAATAAAATAAACACATTTTGAAAATTGTGAAAATGAACTTTAATTCAGCAAATTTTATACTAAATGTATAAATATGATATAATCTAGATTTCGTTTTTTCTACCTAAATAGACATCATGTTATAAAAAGTGTACAACTAAAACTAATAGCTGATTAAACATCTCAATGTGGCTTATATTAGTTAGATCTTGTAAAAGCACATTCTTATAATGGTTTATTATACTTAAATAATAGATAAAAATAATCAAAGCACATAGCTCACAACTGATGTTCAACTTCCAAACAACAATCACCTTCAATACAAATCTTAAACTTCTAGTAAACTTGAAACATGTAACGAGCAAACTGAATAAATTATTATTCATAATAAGAAACAAACTTAACAATGTTGATAGCTCAAAGAAATATAATATTTTTAACAATAGTCGACAATTCTGTGAAGTTATGATGTGTGCAGGAATAAGGCTTGGAGCTATTTCACGTTTCAATAGATGCCAATCCATGATAATGTATTCATTTTGTCTATCTGTTACTGTACTGATATAGTAGTATAGCAGGCATCTCTTGTGACATTATCTCTTTTGAGTTTTAAAACTAACAGACAGAGGCTGGCCATGAATCACATGACCGTTCAGTGCTTGTATTGCCATAGCTGCCTGATCATAATTTCTCATTGTAACAAAACCAAATCCTTTACTTTTATTAGTTTGATGGTCTCTAATTATCTTAACAGATACAATAGCACCATAGGGACCAAAAAGCTGCCACAAAGTCAACTCCTCCACCTCAGGAGCAATATTATAAATATAAATAGACCATGTGCTCGGAGAATTATGGTCATTAATAGCACTCATATGATTAATCCAATGAAAAGGTTTTACCAAAGGGTTTTTAGCAAAATTGTTATTATTGTTTTTATGTTTATTAGGGTTACTTTTATTAGCATACTTAACAGTTAAAGGATGTAAAAACCCAGGCGGTGTAGCACCATTAATATTTTGGATTGCCCTTTCGGCTTCATATTGATGCTCATATAATACGAAAGCTATACCTGCAGCTATACGAGAATTAACTATTTTACCGAATTGTGCGAAAAGTCCATGTAAATCCTGCAAGGTCAGTTCATTAGGCAGGTTACATACGTAGAGGTTCCAGTCGGCTTCCGGCTTCGTAGGCGGCTTCAACTCCGGATTGAGAAGAGCATGCGACACTTTCAGCGTCTTGTTCTGCATTAAAAGGCCATTGAACGCCTTCCGTGCCTTCACCGCATCCTCGGGACAAGAGTACTCAACGAACCCATACCCTCTGTTCGCTATCAATTTACAACTTTCTAATTTACCCATGGTCGAAAATAGTGAAAACATCATATCCTGCGTCATGACTTCGGGAATGTAATTAACAATAAGCTTCGTTGGTGATTCGTCAGGCCCATATTCATTATTTCCATGACAATTACCGTCTTGACACGATTCCGACATTTTTTAATTGTTGTCTAATAATGACATTTCTATAAAGTGTTGCCTTCTCACTTCCTTCGTTCAGAAATCTCATATACAGAGTATACACAGATATAAAGCAACAATAAACATTTTTAAATTTTATTCTGTTCACGTCATTTGAATATTAAATATATTAAATGAATAGGATGTTTTACGAAAAACGTTTAGTAGATCGCGTCAAAGGTACACAAATGAAAGCACGAGGATAAAGTAACATTCCTAATTGAAATTTTATAATTCGAAACGATATTCTTCAATTAACCTAACCTTACCTTACTTTATTAAAAGGTGAGTACCCTTTGTTGTCACCCTGCTCTCTATCTAGGTTGAGAGTAGACTCGTATAATTTTGTATTGTTATTTTGAGCCCTAAAAATTAATTTAGGTAATAATTTATTATATAAAAGAAAAACTTATTATATAAAATATATAGTTGTAATATATAATTTGTGTACTTCTTAAAAATAGTCATTAGATTCAAAATGTTGAAAAATTTTTTTTTTAAAACATGGTTGCTACAAAAATTTTGCATAGCCAAGCTTTCTCCCATTGTTCTCGTATTATTCTATTGTAAAATGATGGTTTCCAATGTCCATGTCTGTATACTGCACTACTACAAAACAAAACAAAAATTTTAAAATTTCTGCGAATTTTTTACAATTTGTTTGTTTACCTTGGTTTATGTGGCGCTAACTGGCGAGTTAAGAATGTAGTAAAACATTCCATTTTTGTACAATGTGTGCGTGTACACATTGTATAAAAATGGAATGTTTTACACATACGTATATATATATCTTGTGTGTTATGTTCTTATTTATTGAAACGTACGAAAATAAGCTTTTGGACATTAGTTTCGATTGTTTTATTCCTGATTTACTTAGAAATCTAGAAAAAAACATTCCTAATCATATAAAGACATACGAACACACAGCAGTTGACATTGACAAATCACGTGAGTGAAGTGTTAGTGTTGCTATTCAAAAAATAGTCTGATACAGCTTTGGTCGATCAAAATCTATTTGTGGTATTCTCAAATTTGTTATTAGCATAGATAATAATTGTTCTAATTTACAAGCGAAATTTGAAATTATAAAAATTAAATAACATTAGGGGTTCACGGTAAATATTGCTATAATTATAATCAAAAGAAATAAATACAAAAATTGTACATTGTCATGTTAGATAAGATTGTAATTCAACTGCTATTAATTATAGTCAAAATAATTTAGTTATTGCACCTGTGATATTGTGCGATAGGCGGAGACAGGATCTCCAGATTCCTAAACAATATTGGATTTATTTTATATAATCGTGCTGCCAGATATACTTATCGGGCGACCGCTATTCTTCAGGAACAGCAGGGTAAGACTTCGGATAGCACTTCAGTTATGTTTGAAGTCGGATGACTATGGACTGCCGCAACTACTTACCACTTTGACTGCGGCGCTCATATATTACATCGAGTCAAGATATCGGAAGGCGGCACTAAGCTGGAGTTATTTTTCTAGACTTGAGATGCGCAGACAATTCAAATAAATAATGTATTTTTAGCAACAGTGTAGCATACCATACACGAATATACAGATGTAATATCCGCCTTAACTCTTAAGCACCAACTTAAACACAGGACTAGTATTCGCCCGCAATCCATATAGATTTGAACGAAATACAGGTGTGTGCATGCCGCAAGGGCGTTACGCCTAGTTATTCAAGTGGATCTCCATGGACTGCACCGACGTCTTATCATCAGGTGGCCTAGATACTAGTTTGTTCCTATTCTCACATAAAAACGTTATCAATAAAACGCTAAAATTTGCCTGCAGTAATATTTTAATTAGGTATATTCAATGCACAAACTGTATTAATAATATAATACGATCACATTTTTTATTTCTACACATAATAAAAATGTAAAATATGCATGCATTGTGCAAGATTGATAAGCGGAAAATACTAAAGTTCCTAATTTCAGTAAAGTTAAGTTGGCATAATTGCAAAATATTTATAATCTGGCAATTTAATTTATTCTACAGGGGTTAAATTGTGTAAATTAGTCTATGGATAAAACTCAACATTATAAATATATGAATACTTTAAATCGTAAAAACAAAATATTTCTCATTAAAATGTTTTTTTATAATAATGTCAATTTGGTATTTTATAGAAATTTCACTATTTTTTTCAAGCCCTTCACTGTTAATATATTGCAGTACAATTGACAATGTCATCACAAATTAGACTGTAATGAAGGTAAACAATGCAAATGTAGGTATCAGGTAACGTGATGTGCATGTAGCAGGAAACTAGTTAAATTTGCATTGGGATTTGACATAAAGCATTCTTGTGCATTACATCAATGCTACATAACAATGTAGGTGTTCATAAAATTTTTAAAACTAAAATAATTTGTGTGATGTGACAAACATCTTTTTCATAAAAGGTTCAATGTAATAATTACACATTAAATATATTTAAAAAAATTATAAAAATAAATACACCATAGAAGTCAAAATAATAAACCATTAAAAACAATATGTAACAACACAGGTACGAATATAATTTTAACATAAACGGAATGCACAGATTCGATTTTTCTATACGTAAGATCAAAGTAAACTATATTAAATCTTTAATAAAGCTGTTCCAGGTAATATTTTGAAAGCTACTAAGCTTTAAGCTAACCTACTAGTTAATACAGATCAAATATTCATTTTTTTAACAACGAATACATTGTTATATAGACACGCAATAACAATCAATATACTATGGAGATCTTATTAATTGATCAGATCACATAATAACGTAATACTATAAATATTCTTAAACTAAGTACTTACCTATTATAAATATATTTTTATATTACTCTGTTTGGTTTAAATTTTTAGCGCAACTTAAAATACAAAGCTGCAATATTGGCTATTAAAAATTATTGTCGTCATGTCTTTAAAATAATCTTCATTAAAATCTCGTCAACGTCTAAGTAAATGTTAATATGTTTTTTACACTGGCGTAAGTACCAAATAAGAAGCCGGTCAAACCGAATAGTATTATTACGATGTCCTTCCATAGCTTCCAATCGTGTTTCCCGAGTCTGTCAGGCCAGAAAGTCATAATTTCTATGAATGGTGGGAAAATGAGCGCAAGTGCGGAACTGCTGAATGCTCCGACGAGGGAGATAATGCTGCTCAAATTTGGTATCAGAGCTGCGGCTGAAACTAAAAAAAGAAAAATGTGAAGAACTTTATTTTACTATCAAAAGTTACGAAATTTAGTAAGAATATTGTATAAGTCTGCGTCGTAAATCTGTTCACCTATTTTAGAGAAACTATATGTTACTTATTAACTTTGATCACTTAAAACCTCCTAACAAAGACGATAAAGATAACCCATTGAACTTTTCTGATTTTATTATAATTTTTATAGTTGTTTATTACCAAGGGTTTGTTCAAATGCCTTATTATGGCGTCTTAGTCTATTGCCTCAAATAAAAATGATGAGAATAATTGTATTCTGTACGCATTATAATAATACCTTACATGGTTTTTTTGATTGAATGGTCGTAGATTGATCCTGACTATGTAAATTAGGTGAGAATATTAATTAAATTTAATGAATAAGATTATGCATAATATGCTTTTTTAATATATCATGAAATGTTCATGTTTTCAAAATAACACTTTAATGATCCTGGTATTATAAATAATAATAAGTATTCAATCTACGAAGCCTTCCGGTTCAGTGGTAAAAATAATAAAAAAAGAAGATTAAAAATCATTCTTGTCGATACATAAGTTCAAGGAGACGTACTTATGGTACTGTAAACATAAACAACAAAGATAATCATAAATCAATTAATAAATTAAAGAAAGTAAACCAATAAAAACTACAAGAATTCGGTTAATTGCTTTCATCGTTAAAGTAAGTTGTATATTGATATGCGAGTGGGATCTTTCCGCCTACAGCAGTTATCGAGTCGATTGCAACCGTCTGGCAATACGGAAAATTTCCTAATTAATGAGGACATCGACATTATGGGACTATCGGACGTTCGTATCAAGTGGAATACTAAGTCTAAGGTATCAAAGTATAATGAAATATTCGTTAGTATGTCTTCAGCTTAATAGTAAAAGATTTATATGCTAGAATTGATAATAATAATCACAATTATCAACTTATTCTCACTGGGGTACGGGACTTATTCCAGAATAAGAGTAGCCCTAGTCCACCAGACAGACGTAGAGCGAATTGGTCAGGTTTCGTCACGATATTTTCCTTTGAAGTAAATGTTAAAAAAAATATCACGACCATAGCTTAAAGAACTCAGAGGTGCATGACAGAGCATTGAATCCCGGATTCCCCGAGAGGCCGGAATCTTACCTAAACCTAAATGAATATCAAACCAGAACATTGTGCTGTTATGAATCGTAAATGGGTATGCTTCACCGTAGATACAAGATTAAAACAAAAGTTACGAATTACTGTATATGCATTTACATTTGAATAATGCAGGTAAACAGTATTCATGCTAAAATGATAACCTCGCTGTGAAATAGATACGTCTGTATTTGGAGCAGTTAATGTTATCTCACACTCATATCATTTTAGATTTGTTTCGAACCAGAATTACAATATTATAGTATCATTTTATAGAGACAATGGAAATAACTCGTTACTTTGGTTATTAAAATTACATATATGTAAAATAATCTACGTACATATAAAAGCGGATGTGTACTATATTAGAAACACGATTTCTCCATGACTGTGTGACCTATAATCTTAAAATTTGGAAGCCGCTTTTCTATGATACAAAAATATCCGCTAAGAATGGAAATTAAAAAACCATCCCCAAACAGCGTTCAAGGGGTGAATGTACTTCGAGTCTTAAGAGGCCGAATTTACAAACAGAAATATTTATTATATATTTAGATTGTATATGCTCTTATTTACATCATAGTATCTTAGTTTCATTGTACTACCATCTACAACGAAGAAATAGGGGAGGAACCGTTTTTTATGTAAAAACTCTACAACATTCAAAATTGGAAGGAATGTCTATGCACAATAGACCTCCACTAACGGATGATTGAATATTCCTCCCCTATCAAGCAGTATGTTGAAAATGGACCACTTTATAGTAAGGACTTTCATACATAACAGAAGTCTTATTAAAATCGACTTTATAGTCTGAAGGTATTTACATGCGACTTATTTTATGCAACTCAGCCGACAATTTTAGATAAAGTGGAGAGGCCATAATCGTCGCCCACGTATCTTCTCGAATGCCGTCTAAATGGTAAGAGGTATAAAAATCATACAAAGAAATATTGGTCGACATAAAAAGTTACACATTAATATATGAGTAAGTATATCTTTGTAATTTATGAGCAAGCCACATATTTTTATGTTAATAAATATATCGAGATAATGTTTCCTGTTTATAACATGTGATTTCGACAGTTACAGTTTGGGAGATTTAACAACTTGAACTGAAAGCATATACGTAATAATTTTGTTTTTAAAATACAAAAACAGCATCCTTTCAACTACACCTTTGGAGCAGCGTGATGGAATATGCTCTAAGTCTCCCCATTTGTAGAGAGATACCAAGTAGTGTAAGTTAAAAAAGTTTCAAGCAAATAGATTAAATATCAAACATTGATTAAGTTGAGTTATCAAAATATTTACTTCTTAAGCACAAACATATGTAATGGAGATGACATTTGCCATGTACATTAGGTATATCATATTTGATCCTTTAATGTAGAAGATTTGTATATTACAATGGGCTTGACTGGAACTATTTAGTTAAAACATAGGCATATTAAATCGTACTTGAGTCAACAGGAGCAGACCTTTTTATTACACAAAGCTGCTCTACAGGTTCGTGGAACTGAGTTGACATAATATTCTAAGTAGTAACATTTCATATGAAAATGAAAGAGTTCTCAGTTACATTATAGTCCACTATAATGGCCAATTGCGAGTTGCTAAACTATATCCACTTTACGACTGTTAAATTGAAGAATTTAGACTGTTAACTAGTAAATTCTTTTCACGCTACAATCTAAAAATAGTTATGTTATATTCATGAATAATATTGATTAATTATTTTACTTCGCCGAATAATTCTGGTTAAATAAGTGCGGATAAGATAATAGGTACCTATTAGTTTGTCTGGCGATAAAGCAAACAGTGCAAACATACTTCTAATAAATTTTCCCACAGAGCGCGATAAGTGTTATTAAATATTTGAACAATATATTTAAAAAATGGTGACGGCAAAAGTAAAATTAAGAAGCCGTTCGACTGCAACGAGAAAGATATGTATATTAAAATATTTTAATTAAAGTAGATTAATTATAGAATTCTTAATGATCTTTAATAAATTAAATATCGGTTACAATTACAAACGAAGCGACCATCATAGTTTTCCGAAGTACCAACGCAACAACGCACGACTCTAGATTAGAATTATTCCAGTTTGGCCAGCAGGCGCACTCAACAGGTCATTTAACGTCACATGGCCTGCACGCTCGTTTGCTATTCTTCTACAATAAAGAAAAATACTCGTCAGGAGTATAATTTACAAGATCCAAATAGAACAGAACTGCCCTATTGTTGATTAATCACCGCTTATTACTCCAGCTTTGTCTCTCTACTCCTAAAGTCTAAAATATAGAGCCTTACTGTTATATAACACATTTTAAAATAAGAACAGAATGCGTCTCATTGTAATGTGATTCACTAAAATATTCGTTCATTGCAATAATTGTACAACAGATTTAGTTACGAACCTATCGAACGCAGATGACTTTTTGACATACCTTATCATATATAACTGCGTGTTAAATTTGGTTAAACTCGTTTTACACTGTACATATATTGATACTGCTCTTTACATGTTTCTTTTAGCTAGTTACTGTAATTCGCTTGATGTTAAGTGGTCACTACAACCCATACACACGTCTATATATTTAAAAGAAAATCGTTTTACTATTATCGTTTTAAATTACTCTCAATATTGAAACATTCTATGGAATATTACTTAAACGTGTACGATGGAAAATACGCTATAGTTTCTAAATCATTACTTTGACCAGAACTAAAGAATCAATTGCCGGACTGAGATTGTCTTTCACAGGGCTCTATTTCAAATAATTTGGTTTTTCATAATGAATGCCCCGACGGTGAGCATATTCCTATAATTTTGTTTAAATAGAATATGGCGTTACAAAATGGCCATCGTAACGTGTTTTAACGTAATAAGCATAACTTAGTGGTGTATATACATAAATATCTAATCGCGAACATGGCTTCCTCAATCATCTAGTTTTCAATTTAACCATAAATTCTACCACAATATTTAACCGCGCGTTAATGTTATAAGTACGTACAAAATTTTTGCTATGAGGGTTAATATTATTAGAATCAAACATGCTATAAGATAAAAATATAAACTTTTATCTTTATTTTTTTTTGGGAAGAGTAGCAAACGAGCATGCAAACCACCTGATCTTAAGTAGACCAATCTTAAGTAGTACAACCACAAACACGACTGAAATCCTATCTGAACTCGAACGTAGACACGTTGCTACTCCTGAGGACTAAGATGGTCGCCTCGCTTCAAAGTGTTGCCGGCAACCGTACCTCTCCCACCGAAAGACAAGTAATGATCTACCGCGGATCATGGGGCCGACAGTGGTACATCCCCGGTCGAACTATAGTTCTCCTACATTTCTCTACAATTATTATGTTTAATTTATATGCAGCCTCGCGACAAACTATAGAATTTAATTTTATTGTAGACGTAATCAAGAATACGGTCATGTACTTAATATATTAAACGTTATGACGACCCTGATAATACGAAAGATTATGCGTGCGCACGAACTTAATATTTACCACAAGGGGAAAACATCGACAACCATTTCTCGTTATAATAGAATAGACATAGAATTTGTAAATCTGTCACATGATAGAACTAATCCACACTTTTTAATGAGAAAATCGCGAGCCAGTAAATTGTAAACTACTTGTGTGATCAATTTAATAATTTATTACTTCAATGGACTTCCAAAAAAATCCTTTTTGTATTTTAAAGTCTTATAGTTTTTTAATTAAACTAAATTTTTCAACCATTTTGATTAAATGTCTGAAATTTTCAAACAATACCTTTCCAAACTCGTATTTTTCAGCGGAGTTTATTTGCCAATTTTGTTTGTAGAACATAAAAACTCGCCTTAGCGGCACCATACTCAAGCCTATTTTTGCCTTATATCAGATTGGAATGTCAAGGCAGATTCACTTAGTCATACAACGCAACGCATTTATAATCAACTTCAGTCACGATTAGAACTTCCGTTTTATATGTAGATGGTCAAAGACGTCCTTGAGCGGAAATTACCACTTAAAATAAGATGAGAGATATGCGCGTCTGCTACTTCCATTACATTAAGATTTTGACTGCGTTGCGGGAGACGACAGTAAGCTGGAGCTTATTTCTCTAGATTGAAGATGCACCGGTAATTCACTGAAGTATTGTATTTTTTTGCATCTGTGTATCATCCACGAATACACAGACGTAAGTAATGTCTGCCTAGTCTTATAGTGCCGACGTAAACAACAGCACTTTTGTTCACCCGTAATCCATACAGATTTGTACATACAACACAAGTGGGTACAAGCCGCAAGCGTGTTGTGACGAGATTTCGAAAATCACTGAATCTATTTGGAAGGGAAAATCACGATTACGATATTACTATAACAGTATACAGAGATAATCATACTAAAACCACTAAAAATATTAGCGGATATTTATTCGCGCGGGATAGCTCATTTCAATGTAGATGCTAAATTATTCTACAAATTTAGCAATAAAAGTTTTGTTTAAATTAAATAGGTACCTACTTCACTCCGTTTTAACTCTACTTTGATGTATGAATGAGTCGTGATTTTATGAACGTGTCATTAGTAATAAAATATACCGTATAAAAGATTAAGAGTTTATGAGCTAATAATTGTGTTTATCTAATCGTAAATGTTATTATAAAACGGTACCTAATTAAAATTTTATAATTTTATTACATATAACTTATGTAATAAGCGCTGCATGTAAGTAAATTAAATGTAAAGGTATAAAGAAAGTATATATATTACGGTACGATTTTAAAAGTAATCTGTCAAATTTTATGAAATATCATTCATCGTCATTAATACGGTGCCAAGTCTCATAAGAAAAAACATTAAAGCATTGAGATTTTTGTCCCAATGCGGTTCGTGATAATTATATAAACACTTACATGTTATAGCAATTAGTACGAAGCGGGTTATGGATTCTCCGTGCTCCAAGGCTTTTTCGGACGTCAATTTAGATTTTACAAAAGGCCATACTATATTCATTGGCACATAAAACTGGAGTCCGTATGATAGGAAAATGGCCATAGCCATAACCGCTCGTACACTCTGCGCCAATCTGAAAACCCATAGTAGAATTAATCCCATTGAACGAAAATTCACTATAAGTGTTTAATTTGAAAATATAAACGTACAGATCTTTTGGCAAATTTAAAGTAATGCTGCCCAAAACATCTTCACCATATTGCAAATAGCCAAAGAATCCGATTGCCGTGTACAGCACGGCCACTATCACCATACCCGTATTAAGTACACCCGTCCATCCACCGAAGTCTTCTGGAGTTTTCATGTTATTTTCTAATGGTAATACCTGCAAGAATTTGTACATTATTTTACCGCACACTAAGATTCGTAAAAAGAAAAGGCGATCGTTTAGAGTTGTCTGCCTAAGAATACTGCTGTGTGGTTGGCAGATAGTATGGTGATAATGTAACAGACGTAGCAAATGATCTTGTAGTCCATTGATTTTAAGTTTTTATAATATTTTAAGTTGTTGCGGTCCAAAAACATGTGTAACCAACCTTACATTGGCAAGAAAGCCCCCTTAAAGCGGCCACGGATGCATTGATTCTTCAAAAGATGGTGCTATATTTTTAATATGTGATACGATAGAAATAAGTACGATACCGACGTAGAGTTCGACCAGAACATCGCAAACTATCGAATTGACGCAACGTTCGAATTGACGCCCCATACGATTTAGCATGTTAAAATGTTAGATATAAAATGTAATTGTTTCATATGATACAAATAAATTATCTCTTTTATTCTAATTGGATTCATATAATAAATCACAGGGCAAACTACAAGACGACTCTCTTTACTTACCACTTCCAGGACGTAATTACTAATAGGAAATTTAAATGCTCAGTTCTTTGTAGAGGGTGCCTAGATATGCAAAATTGTAAAAGAACATGTAAACACAGTTTATCTGTCATTTAAAAATTTCACTTACTGAGTTACTGTTTTGTAATAGGATTAATTTTATTTTATCAATAGAATCCTACTGAGAGTATTGTACAAGTTCCTAATTATTAAGTGAAGCATTTTGCAGATGAAGGATATAAAAATACACTCAAACCAATGAATACTTATAAATAAGCACTAAATATTTAAATACATAAAATATATGAACTTACCACTCCAATACCTTCAAATGCATATATAGCAGTTCCAAAATATAAGGGCAGTTGATGCCAACTTGCAAAGGCTTTCACTTTACTAGTGTGAGGCAAGTTTTGCAATATATAATAAAATGTTACAACAAGACCCCAAGCGGTCATTATTGAAGCTATCAAGGAGACCGGTGTTAGATACTTCAAGTTCTTCACCATTGCTAGAGCCAGTATAAACGGAAAGAGTAAAGCAAGGTAGGTGTGTACACTTAGATTTATATGAAATAAATGCATTGTATCCTGTAGGTTAGTTGCAACAAACAAAAAGTACACACAGCAAAATCCCAATTGTGTTATTACTAAAAAAATATTGGTTATATTCCTGAAACAATAACAACTCATACATAAATACAATAGGATAGATTATTCTGATGAACTATAAAAAACAACTGATATTGTTTGTATCTGGTTATTTATCCTGTCAATAATTGTGTGACTAATTTGTTGATGATAAAAATGTGTTTATGTTTGCTAAATATTTATCATGAGTTTCATGAAACATATTTTTCCAAATTATGTAAGATGGACTTTTATAAAATATAATATAAATATATTTTTTTAATTTGATTTTGGATGCAGAAAACAATTATAAGGCTATGAAAACTCACTATTTGGAACTGGCAGATAGATACCACTTAATACAGATCTACTTTTACTCCTTTACTTTAAGGAAGTCACCCAATAAAAACACAAGATTATTAATCAGGTAGCATAACCAAGATAAATATATATACATATGAACTCATATAATAAATATTATGATGGAATTAATAAAAAGTAAAACTTGTTGATGAGGTATATATTTTTTATTATCATTTCACACCCATATTATGTACATTTATTTGTCATAGGCAGTGAGATTCATGTCATCCCTGTCAAAATAAGACTTGGCAGAATCAGAAAATATACTGTCCTAATAAAATGTACTAGAGCAATAGAAAATTTATAGCACATAATATAGTTTCTCTGGATTGTCTGCCTGCCATTAACTTTAAAAATAAAATAATTGAAATATATGATATAAAATAATTAAGTATGATAATGACATAATTGTTTATATCAAATATTATCACAATATATAAATTTATTCATATGGATACATATGTTTTGTTGTTAGTAACTTTGACTATTGTGTATAAAGAAACATATAGTTTAAAAAAGCAGAATAATGTAATTGACTTACTTCATCTTTTTTGAGTATGGTCTTAATGAAATTGGGCCCATGGCAAATGCATCTTCAACAACTTCGGCAAAACTCATTGCTGGCCGTTGGTTCCTAATGCAGAGCTCATGAGAACACTGCACTAATATGTGCATGCAATGTGTGCATATTGCTCCCATAAACAAAGTTCCAAATACACCTAAGTAACAAGAATGCATAATACAGAAAAATTATAAAATAGAATTATTATAAAAAGCTAAGGTTTCTTTGTTCTAAAAGTATTAGCCCAGTGCAAAATTAACACAAAGAATCAAAAAATATTGAAGAAATCAGTTTTCCAATTTTTTTTGTATCTTTCAATTTTAAGTAATGGCCTAAAAAATATCGTCCAGGACTCTGAATCACATTTATTATGGACATATACAAAACGAATAGACAAACATTCGGATAAAGAACAGAAATTAAACAATATTTTATAATAATGTGTATCGTAAAAATTAAAATCAAAATAGTAATTGATTATCGATAAAATTAAATTAAAAAATATGGTATTTAATTTCATAATCAACAATTTCTACATACCAAATATAAGTCCAGCATTTTTAAAAGCGTCGGGCATTGCTAAAATACCCGTACCAATATTGCCTTTTAAAAGGTGAATCAGCGTGTCGAAATTCGAAGTAGGATGCTCCAAACATCTTTCTGAAGCCGGGTTGTATTCACCCTTCGTGGTTTTCTCATCCTTAATCGGTATAGCAACTGGACTACTCACTAGTTCTACTGTTTGGACTTCAGTATTATCGAACGGAATGTTAGGTCCAGTAAGAAGCGGTTGCTTTTCATCATTCATTTTTTTCGCACTTAAGTTGAAAGATAAAAATGTCCGTAATTTTTAACGTAATAAATGTTGCATAGCATGTAACTATTTATTAAAAAAAATTAATATATTTGTGCTTTCGCTCGTAATTACTTTGAATTACGATATGGGTTTGCGTAGCGTAATACGTAAATTTTAAATAAATGCTGGTGTCAACTGTCAATGTCAAATTATTATTAAATTGTACTTTTTTAATGCTTCATATTCTGTTTTGGATTCGTGTGTGATAACTGAGTTTTATTTAAATTTTCGTGTAATATTACGCTTTCATATTATATTTATTTATATATTATACCCTTGGTGACTTCAGTCGAATTTCAAATCTGAATGATTGTGGCATTGTTACGGTATTTGTTTCGAAAGAAATTTTCACTAAATGCACCACTTGCAAGTGTGGCCAAATATTATATCCATGAAAAAAATATATTTACGAATAATTATTAAAAATAACTGGCAGTTATTATGAAAATTTGAAAAAGCAAATTTTGCTCACAACTCAAAAAATGTCGAGACTACATAAACCAGGACAATAATGCATTTAACAATTTCCCTACGGCGTACAATACTACTGTGTATTACTTGGCACGAAATGCTCGTGACTTGTACACACCCGTGTTGTCCGTACAAATTTGATGGATTACGGGCGAATGCAAGTGTTAACGTCGGCGTTAGAAGACAGCAGGAGGACATTACGTTTGTGTATTTTTGGACATTGATCCTAAAAATACAACATTTTTATAAACTATCGGCGCATCTTCGGTATAGAGAAAATAGTTCCAGCTTAGTGTGGCTTCCCGCAATCCTGACTCGTAATGTATGAGCGACGAAGTCAGTGTTATTCTGTGCATTGCATATAACGAATATTATTTTCTTGCGTATATAATCTCACGAAGTGCAATTATATAATAAGAAACAAGAACGATATTTATGACGAAGATAAAAGTATTTTTATTGCATTAATTGAAGAGAAAGACGTAAAAATCTAGGGCGACAAGCAAAAATCCACGGTCGAAAAATTAGCTTATAATTTTTATAAAGACAAATTGAACTCTTCTTCTTAATCTAACAGTATCCTACCTATTTTGCTCATACTCTTTAGCTACTGTAGTAATGACTCATCAAAATTAAAACTTAAGTGAAGTAAGGCTGGAAAGATGGAATTTAAGACCGTAAAAAACATACAAAAATAGTACCTATTAGATTTTGTGGTGCTTTTCAGTTACGTCAAATTTTTATTGTCAATGTCAATATATGAAGTCAATTTTTGACTTTTGATTCTGTCGAATTATTAAATAAATTTCGTATCAAAATATTAATGCGTTAGAATTATAATGTCTTTTCCTTTAAGAATAAAATAAGTATTATGTATCCAATTTGAGTGCCGTTTTGTTGTGTAAAGTATTATAGGTACTGGTGTATTTTAATAAAAAATATTTGTACTGACGCTTTATGGTGTCAGGGTCATCTTATTAGCATGGGAAATGCAGGAAGCAATCAGCCAAAGGAATGGCACAAAGATACGTCTAATAAGCCGCAAGATGCGGCTCCCTCCTCGCCTGTTAAAGAAGGCGAGGCATTTACTTTTGATAAAAAGGTAGACGATCGCGGTGGCAGAGAGGATGACAACAATATCGAAGATGGAGCTCCTTATTACACTAAGGCTGTTCCCGAATCTGAGGTTGAGTACACCGAGCCGCGCGAGAGGTCGAATACATTGACAGACAGTAGTAAAGGTACTGAGGACATGAAAGTTTTGCCTACTGTGTTTAAATGGGAAGGAGGTGGAAAACAGGTTCTACTTTGTTCTAATTACGTATTTATTAGTGACATCATTTAATATTTACTTTGTATTTATATTATGTACATTGTCCATATTCGGGATTTCATATTTTAATGTTAACATTTAGAGTTATTCTTTTGCATTTTCAGGTGTACATCAGTGGTACATTTACTGACTGGAAGACAATTCCTATGGTGAAATCTCATGGCGACTTTGTTACAATAATTGACTTGCCAGAGGGGGAACATCAGTACAAATATTTTGTTGATGGAGAATGGAGGCATGACCCATCTGTGGTAAGTATTGATATCTAAGACCATCTGTTGTTTCTCCTTTTAAAGGTAGTCTTTGGCATTCACCTGTAGCGGCATCAAACTTTCACCAATTTCAATTTGGAAAGGTGAGATGCCACCACTGCCCTCATAATCCACCATAAAGCATTCATTATGTTTCGGTTGGAGAGGTGCGTTTGGTGGCTACACTGTGAAGAGAGGCGATCATCTTGGTCCTCAGAAGTAGCAAAGTATATTCTTTTGAGTTCAGGTATGATTTTCGTTGTATTTGTGGTTGTATTTGGGCTGCAACTACTGAACATTAGGTGGTTTACATGCTTGTTTGCTACTCTTCTAACATAAAAAAAAACTATTTTTGCTGTATAGCTGCAATGTGGTGCTATTGTCCTGGTTTGATGATATATCAGGTATGACTTCTCGATGTTCGTTATAACTGATAATCACTTGATATCAGGTAGCCATTATTGAAATTTCACAGACAATTTTCACAAAGAGTAAATTTAACAAATTTGGGAAACATTCTAATTCATATCATTTCAAAATATTATTTTTGACAAAATGGGCTGCAATTTTTATTATATTCAGTATTGTTTATATACATCCAATGTATATCTTTTATTTAAGAAATCATTATAATATTCACTTTAAAAAAGTAAAAGTAAATATTCACTTAAAAAAAATAGAGATTAGAGAATATAGACATTATATTCTCTAATCTCTGAACTAACACTTTCTCTGATCTCCAACTGAATTTCTTAGGGTTTTTAAATCTTTAGACTTGACTTTAATCAAAGGTTGTGGCCATTGCAACCAATTAACCTGGGTTTTGGGTTCATTTAGAAATCAACCTTCACTATAACTATAAATAATTATAATTCAAAATGCACACAAATTTATTATCAGTGTCATTTTTTCATTATCAACTAAAAGATTCAATTAATTGTCTGGTTTTGTAAATGGTTAGATTTAATTATTTGGAGGTTTGTTTTCAATTTCAACATTATTTATATTTAAAAATATAAATAATGTTTTAAGTAAATTAATAGTTATAAAATTAATTACTTCTATTACTTGTTTATTGTTTACAGAAACTCGTAGACAATGGAATGGGTTCGAAAAATAATCTAGTGACTGTAAAAATGTCGGACTTTGAGGTATTTCAAGCACTGGCCAAAGATAGTGAAGGTATTCATAGCAGCGCACAAACTGAATATTCACAGGTAAAGGAATTGATTAAGATTTAAGATTTGATTTATTTGTACTGTTTGTATGTTTATTGTATTTATATAATTATTATTTCAAAATTAATGTTACAACAGCAGTATGACATACCATTAGAAATATGTTGGATCTAAATTCATATTGTTTCAGAATCACATGCAACTGAGATTGCAAATGTTTATTATAAAATTTACTTATCCAGTAAGATTTAAAATAATTCTGAAAACTTCATGTTAACTTTTGTACTGTATTACTATGAATACTGTTTTTCTCTATAGATTTTCTTGTACATATTCAATCATGAATATTTTGAAAGCTATCAATATTTTCAGGAAATACCACAATCGAAACCATGGGAAAAAGTGTCAGGACCCCCAATATTACCGCCTCATTTGCTCCAAGTTATTTTGAATAAGGACACTCCTCTATCAGTAAGTATTTTAATTATTTTACAAGTCTTGTGCTAATAGAGTTAAATCTTACACAATTATTAATAATAGTAAAAGCTCAACATATGATGTTTGCTGTTGTTTCTATAGTCTTTAATAGAAGTATAGGATTGAATTCTTGACTTAAAGGTGGGAGAACTATAGTTCGACCGGGGAGATACTACCACCGCCTTCATAATCTGCCGTAAAGCATTACTTATGTTTTGGTTGGAGGTGCGGTTGCTGACTACACTTTGAAGGGAGGTGACCATCTTAGTCCTCAGGAGTAGCAATGTGTCTATGTTCGAGCTAAGATAGGATTTTAGTTGTGTTTGTGGTTATATGTGGATGTATATGGGCTGCGACAACTTAACATCAGGTGGTTTGATTGCTTCTTTGCTCAAAAAAAAAAACTAAAAAAAAGTGACATGTACATAATGATATAATACAAAACTTCTTTTATTTTCTAGTGTGAGCCAACATTGCTACCAGAACCAAATCATGTTATGTTGAATCATCTCTATGCGTTATCTATTAAAGATGGAGTTATGGTTCTCTCAGCAACACATAGATATAGAAAGAAGTATGTTACAACACTTCTCTACAAACCTATTTAAGTAAGTCTCAGAAACTCAGTATATTTCAATCAGTATAAAATGTAGTGCCGCATACACGCCAAAGCTATTATAACTAAATCATATAAGTACAAACTTATCTTTGAAGACTCGTTGTCTATCGGATATATTACAGTAAGTGCCTTAGGTAAAATTTGTTAAATTATCTAGTAGAATGACAATTAACAAATCAATTTGTTGGCTTAGTTTGCGTATTAAGTAAAGAATATCTTTGGCATACTAATTTATAAATCGCATAGCATAAATTATATTAGAAAGTATATTTTGAGTCATTGTTAATTTTTTTGTAAATAAACATGATTAAGTGATATTGTATTTTATTGAACACTACATTCTTTTAATAAGTATTTAGATAACCCAGTACACAATTAATCCTAAAGTACAGTGAAACTTTGACAATATATGTTTCTTAGTTATAGACGTTTATAATGCCCCAATTACATAGGACCACATTAAGAAGATCACATTTGTTATTTTTCACCAATGCTTTAATACTTTGACTGTGGAGGTTATATGTTTTATTTATTTATTTATATATTTATGTTAGATCGGGTTAGCGTTTTGGGAGGCGATGCTAGACTGGAGTTTGTTTTCTACACTACAGATGCCTGTAGAAGGCCGACAATTCACTGAAATATTGTATTTTTTAGCATCTGTGTATGATCTATGAATACACAGACATAATGCTCTCCCCCAGTCTTAGAACGCCGATGTAAAAACTGTACTTGTATTCGTGTTTGTTCGTGTGTGCACGTAATCCATACAAATTTGTATGTGCAACACGTGTGTACAAACCACAAGTGCGTTGCGCCACGCAATACACAGCAGTGTTGTACGCCGCAGGGAAAGTGTTAACATTCTATATATTATGATAAGTGCTCTAATATTTAAAAAAAACATTATTTCATTATTATTTATAAAAGTACTAGTAGCAATGTTATAAATTATTATCACGTAAATATCTATACATTAGTTTTACACAATAGTTATTTCACTACAAGTTAAATTTGTAAGCATGAGTTACAGACAATCGAAAATATTTTCAGGAATTAAATAATAAGGTTATTACCTCGAGTTATATTCATTCAAATGTCAAGGATCGTAAAGTAAATCTCAGACTCCTCTGAAATTTAAAAACACAAGTACAAATTAACAAAAATTTTTATTTACTTTTGTAACTTCTGTGTATCAATGATCATCTCACATTTATACAGTAATCATAATGAAATACTTTACATATTATATATTTTTGTGTAATACTTAACCTTAAAATTACTCAAGATATATTCTAAAATATATATATATGTTTTTTATACGAGTGGAAACTTTTTTACACTCAATAAAGAACATAATGTACTTCTATTCGAAATAGTACTCAAAACAGATTTTAATTTATACCTTACCTAAAATTAATTGTGACAGATTATTCAAGTTCTATGCAAAGTTGTATGTGTTTCAAAATAATTATTGGATGAAGCTTGAAATTCCACCAATGTGAAGTCCACATTAAACTTTACGATCGCCATAAATCACCCACTTATCACAAAATGGATTGCCTGCTCGTTTGCGTCGTTCTTTTAAACATGATAGATACTTAGGAATATATTTTAGGTAATATCCTATCCTAACCGTCCTAAAGTTTGTCATGGACTGCGCAATAATTAAATAAATTGATCAAATAGATTTGTAATATTTTATCAGTCACATACATATGTATATGAGTAAAGAGAACTAGAGCGAGATTCGTTTTAGTAGCACCCACATAACGACAGTTTTGATTTTTAAAATGTGCATAAATAATTGCATCTTGCAACGTTAAAAATCAACTAATTATACTGGTATGATGGTATCACATTTCTGGCAAGTAAGGGAGTGATAAAACAATAAAACGATAATGATAATGATAAAAAGTTCAACGAATTCTTGCATTTTTCTTTAACAAGTTATCTACACTTGTATACCGCTCGAAATAAATTCCAAAGTTTTTGAACTATGATACGGTTGCAATGATAAGAAACGATATAAAAAATCCGCATCCTGTTTTCCTCTATGGATGTAAAACGCGCTTTATGTTTGCGTATATTGCGGTAACCGACTAAGAAAAAATGTGTTAATGACAGATTAGGATGGCAAAGTAACTATTGGCGTAGGGTCAATAAAATAATTAAATATAAAATCTCGTTTAATATGTAGGTTCAATATTAAAACAAATCTGAATCAAAAAAATAATATTTTTCTTTTAAATTTGGGATCTATTCGGTTCGTTATCGTTCAACGAGGTAGCTTAAATTTAGTAATGAAAGCCCATTATAGGAAGTTTTAAAGCTTTTTACACTTTCTACGATAAGGGCTTTATCGCATAATGATAAGAATGGCAAGTTGTGTTTCTTTTTGTCGTGAACATAGAATATGATGACCAATTGCATATTATAATAACGTTAAAAATAAAAGTTAAATAGGTTGAAATTGTATTTTGATACGTTACTTCAAGAAGTAAGACTAGCTATAGGAAATAAAACATAGAAATGTCGTAATATACGTATATGACGTACCAACATTACACATGCGCATGCCTAAAAGTAGAGTAAAGTTTAGATACATTTTTATTATATTATGAATGAATAAATTAAGACGAAACGTTCAATGTGATAAAAGTGAATAAAAATAATGCAAATCCTTTTTATTTATTCACTGTAGGTGTACCTCTGACATGTAAGTAAGTGCGCTGTTATTCACGAAAGTGTTCTGCCTTAATAGGATTTATAACTTTCGAAATAACTAAAAGAGATTGATGAAAAACTTGTTAGGTACTTATAAAAATGATTCAGTTAGCATTTATTTTGTGATAATTAAATTAGGTACCTCTTGTATAATTATAGTATCAAAGATATTGTGCATTTGATACTGCAATAATACCTGCATAAATTTGAAGTTATTTCGGTGGCACGAGAAATTTGGTAAAGAAACCTTACAATAACTATGTACATATATAAAATTCTGCATTTGTTTTTACTGTTAAGTAAGTATTATATTGTAACATAAGCAATTAATAGTAAATAATACTCCAATAAGAATTCTATAACACTGTTATTGAAGTTAACGTGATATATTTCTTGTCCAACATTTTTACTGCATTTAGTTATCGTAAATTTTGTTTTCATAATCACAATCTTTATACCTAAAAATTATATGGTTTTATAATGAATTTCGTTAAAATATGATTTGAGCCTTTATTCTTTAGAATATTGTCATGACATTTTGCTTCATCATTATTGTTTGCTGCAAGTTTAAGTTTTTCACAAGATTTTTTATAATAACCCATGTATGATTCGTGGATTAGGTCTACCGCGGGTACGGCACTTTGGCAGATATGGATAAATAAATAGTTGCAGTTCCAAAGATATTTTTTAAGCGTCCCTTAACTCTTTTTTCTGTTTAGCGTTAAAACTACAACGGTCGACTTAATCTTTAAATTTTATAATTAGGATGTTAAGATATGAGGTTAAAGAATTGTTTCTTTGTAGTAAAATAAATATTGACATTGGTAACTTCAAATATCCTATACATACTTAATGCTTGCTAACTTAATAAAACACGAAAACACTAAATACTGCACAAGTAGGTACATTTGTACCTAAAAAATTATGATATATTATTAATAATTACATATGTATATACCACGATTATTAAATAATAATAAAACAGCTTTGGACATAATCACTTTTACATTATTTCTATAATAAATTGTTAATAATTCGCTGTAACTTCTAATAGCGATTTTTTGTCTTTTGTGTCTCTAGTGTGGATTGGAAGGGTATTATTGACAGGATTTTTAAAATACATAGCTACAGCAATAGTTACAAGACATATTGATAAGACGGTACACCATGTTATAAGAATATTAAACAATATATAGCAAACTACAGCAGTTATTATCAATTCTAAAGCACTAGCATAGGTTTTTAAAATCGAATTAAGATTTTTTAAGAAAAAACTGGTAACTATACCAACTATTGCACTATTAACTGTTATAAGTATTACAAATATATCATTCAGCGATTGAAAATCATTAAATATTGTACCTAATTCACCTTTATACATTAAAACAAAAAAATTACATACCACTGAGTCTAAGTACATGAAAACATTTTGCAAAAATATATCAACATCAGAACCCTTTGTTTTTAACAAGTATTCATTGTATGTACCGGCTAGACAGGAACAAAAATTTTGAAAGTGGATTGAAACAAAGTAGATATTAAAAATTTGTTTATAAAAAAACTCTCCACCATTTTCATCTTTACCTGATACAGATTGAATTGCGGCAGCATCAAAGTTTTTTATCATACATCCTAATGTCAATATACCCAGGGATATCCATTGTATAAATGTTAGTTTCTTCTGGAACAGACACTGTAATAAATGTAATAATTTGAAAATGAAATATTATGAATTTAACTTTATAAAACATTATATATTTAAATATTAAGGAATAAAATAATTGAGTACCAAAATCTTGGATCTTACCTGAAATAATATGGCTGTGAGGACCACTCTGAATTGTAGCAGAACATAATAAGAGGTAGGATCGAAGTGGGATAAATTAATGAATGCTAAGTTGTTGTAAAAACAATACAACAATGAAGGGATGAAGTATAAAATCATCAAGTTGTAGTTAATGCCAATAGCTTTAAAAATATTTGGCTTCTTCCTAAAATGAAAAAAAAACAAGTATTATTTTAAACTACACATTACAAAATTTATTATAAATAAAAGACACTATTTTCCTTGACCTGAACTTAGCACATATAGGTAATATAATATAAAAGAGTTTGAAACCTCAACAAGGTCACACAAAAAAAATATAGAATGAGGTCATAGTAGGTGTGAACTACACTTGCATAAGCTGTCTATGAACGTTGGTATGAATTGTGAGGAGATATTCTTGGAATAAACACCTACATTTTTGTACTACAATGCAACTTAAATATTTATATTCAACTGTGTGATGTGTACAAATGTTTTTACAACATTGTTATATCAATAATTATATCAAATACAAGGAAATTCCTTAATTATTTATAATTTTTTACCGATTTAGACACACAAAGTCAATTAAATTTGTTCCATGTTCGTATTATTTGATTGCAATGAAGGGAAATAATGGATACCACTTTTTCTTTTTTCATTGTAATATGTATTTACAATTATCAATTTTTTATTCCCGATATTTCATACAAGGTGCATGGATCACGGCTAAACAGATTTTCTATGCATTTGGTATTAAATCGCAACAAATAAATGGTTTTAATCATTAGTATTCGTTATAGACTAAAATTAATGAATTCTGCAATGACAGATGTTGGGTCAAATACAAAGAAAACATTTTTATACAATTTGTAGGGTTATTTGGAACCTGACACAATATATATTATCATTTATTCATTCGTATAATGCTAGCTCCTGCCATAACAAACTGATATTATAATTTACAGCAAAGAATCTATGAGGCTTGGATAAATTAAATGAATACTTTAACTATGATTTCAAAATATGAATATAATTGTGTCCATGATTTAAATAAAACCTTTGAAATAAATATAACTATATAACTCTATCAGGGTCATCTTGTGTGCTCTTTAACAATAATATACCACCATTATTGTATTTCACAGTGCAATAATGTATTGAGGTAATAATACAAAAATATTTTATTCGATAAGGTACAGTATATAAAGGTACAGTATTTGACAACACAAAAAAGTAGGTATAAACAAGTAGTCAGGCAACTGATATTTAGAGCCTGTATAGCAACTATTCTGGTTTGGTGTTTATATCACAAAGAGGATTCTGAAGACAAAACTGCTTTATATTTCTACTGTATACTAATATTTAGTTGAGTAGTCCTTAACTTCAGATAAAAATTTTTAACAGTAAACAATAATTTTGGAACCATACATTAAAAATGTGTAAGTATCCATACAAAAAATATGAACAATAGTTTTGTTTCATCTGGTATTATTAGATAAGTTATTACAGAACTCTAATTTATGCAAAAAAATTACACCAAACTGGTTGGGTTTCGTTCTAGACGATTTAGATTTAATATTTTTGCATATCCATGTTTTTCTTTGTTACGCCTTAAATATTAGCATTCACACTTGGATTTATTCTTTATATATATTGTTTTTTATCAATGCACAATAAAAATCATTTTGTTCCATAAAGGTCACTACTAGTATGTTTTCTTTTAGGTACTATTTTTATAATGAAATATAGCCATTCAACTTTTTAACTATATAAGTACCTTTGCAGATAAAACGGGGATTGTCAGAACCAATTACATGTCCAAATTTAATCATAATAATTATGGAATTATTCGAAGTCTTAACCTAAATTTCTTAACATAAAACAAGAAATGAAATACAATTATTATATGAAAAATAACACAATAATAAATGAATGTGTAATTTATTAAAAAAAAAAACACTATATTAAGAATTAAATAGGCAAAATGACTTCAGCAATATGTATTAAATTCTGACTATCTCATAATTACCTTGAAAAAAAAAGAGTAAGAGAAAATTCACATAAAACAAATATCATATAACATATTATAACAGTTATATTTCAATTATCATCACATTTTAGATACAAAATAAAATAAAAACTTACTCTTGTTTATATGTATATAATATAGCAGATATAAAGAGCTTCAGTAACTCTGATAGAAATACAACAAGAGTTGTATTATAGTCATAGCCCCCATTTTCAGTTTTGGAAGCTGTTATAAAAACACCTAAAAGCACACAACAGCATATAATATATTTCATAGAAGTAATACATTATTTTTTTGTATCAACTATAATGATAACTCAATATTTTTACTTCTCTATCGAAATTAAATAAACGATGTATATTTACGAATAACGCAAAGAAATACATACCTTGGAAAACAAATAATATTATGTAGAGAGCAAAAGTTATAAATGCTTCTTTGGTAGGAAATAATTTGCTCCAATCCTTCATAATTATATTCTTCTTCAAATTTTGGGTTTTATCAGAATAATTGTAAAATACAAATAGGCGTGAAATTAGTTATTGCAAATCTGAATAATAATCACATATTATAAAACAAACTATAAAATTTAATGTTATTTTACGAACATGCACAACATTTACAATAATAGAAACTTATTAGAAATAAATGTTAGTGGATACACTGCCCCTATCATCAAACGGCAATGTGACAGGTGAGGATTAAAATTCACACTATCAAAGGAAATAAATTCAGACTACAAAACTATTAAGTACATAAATAAGTGGATCTACAATTTCATTGAATATGTCAATGCTAAGATGTCAATGTCAATTCAATAGTCAAAGGTTTTCAAATTGCCTTCTGTCTTGTCGATTAATAAAAATCGAGTTAGAATTTTTCACCGGTGGACCTCCTCACTTATGTTATTATAATATACACTCTGTGATGATCTTTACATAGTGTTGTTAGTAGGTACAAATAAGAGAATATGTTTATATTTTGTCTTCATATTCTCTCTTATCTATGATGTGTACTACCAAGACCACAAGTGACATATCAAGATATTATTCTTTAAAAAATTGTAGTTCAGTTAAATATTATTAAAATAAAGAAAATCGTATAAAGTGACCTTATTCAACTGTGACTGTTCTTTTTTTTTAAGCTCCACCTCATCTTATCATACCTCGTTGTATAACATTCGACCCGTGTAGGCCAACAAAATGTTTATTAACTATGAGCGATCTATATTACATACTAGATATAAAAATTAAAAGCTGAGAAGCTATATTCATTAAACAGCTCATGCCAATCCGAAATCCTGAATCTACGTTTTTGTATATCTATATTAATATACTAATGTCATCGTGAACATTTGTCGGTTGTCAGATGTCAAATTAAACGCAAAATATTTTTGCACATTAATGTTGAAAAATATGTTTATATCCTTGGATCGCTTGCGCTAATTCGTAGATTGTAAAGATTAGTGATAGATGAACATTCTGAGATTAAAGAACAAGAGTTCTATATGTGCATAAAATTTTCATATGTTTTATGAAAAAAGTGATTTATTTACTGCAAGGTTGCCTACGTGAAGTCTGTATAATATATTGAAAATTGAGTAACATTTAGAGCACAATGGCTTTAGATGAAGATGACAATACATGGTAAAACTATTTCTTACTTTTTATTATCTCGGAATCGAACCGTTTGTATTTTTGGGCAGTAAAGAATGTAGAAGTGAAAAATGCATGAATTCAGTAAAAAAAATAATTTTCATTAACATTTCGTCATAATTGCACAATTTCTAGGCATATTTTGGGATAAATAAGTATGTATTGGCTTCATAGATAAATATTTGAAAAAGTATTGTCAATATTACTTCTACAATCTTATCTAAATTACATTCAATGTAAATAACTCCTTGATTATAATGAAAACACCCCATGATGTACACATCAGTTCAGTTTGGTTGATTTACCCTCATGTTATAAATACATATAGAGTTTTGAGTTAAAATTTGAAGATGTGAATAACGATAAAATTCTTTGATATACCATATGTTTGTCAAGCATGAGTCAAGGATTAGATACTGTACATGTAGTATGTTCATGTATTGACAAAAAAATGTTTGATATGTTTGTTGTTCGTTCCACATAATTAGATTTCTTTATTGTTATGTAGTATAGTATCCTTTTAGCTTTATGATTATTTAATTGTGGTAAATTCTATGTGGTTTCAGGTTGATTGAGTTGGAATCTGCACTTCTTGATGGATGTACACCACAGGAAATAAATGGAATAACAAAAGGCAAGAAGATTCCTGAAAGCTTACGTCCTGATGTTTGGCTTGTTTGCCTGAACTGCCAAGATGCTGGTAATCAGTTACTTCTTTTTGATGAAATATTTGACTTAACAAATCAAAATGATCTTAGGGATGATGTAAAGAAATTTGCCAGAAGGCTTGATAATGAGGATGATGAGAAGCTGTCAGTAATCTCGGATATTGAGTCTATCATAACATTCTATTGTAAATCTAAATCTATAGATTATCATTCTAATAATGGCTGGATTGAGATTTTGTACCCATTATTAAGCTTGAAGTTGCCGAGATCTGATACATACAATTTGTTTGAGAAAGTGGTTAGACTTTATATTCCAAATGGTTGTGTAACTAATGGAGTACCTTTCCATATATTGAGGTTGATCATTCAGTATCACGACCCTGAGTTGTGTTCTTTCCTTGATACCAAACGCATCACCCCAGAACAGTATTGTATGCCATGGTTGAGATCGCTATTTGCTGGAACATGCAATCTGGAAGTTATACTATTTATGTGGGATTTATACTTTCAGAGATCAGATCCTTTTTTCATTTTCTTTTTATGTTTGATTATGATAATAAATGCTCGGGAACAAATATTGCAAATGAAAAATGATGATAAAGCAGCCATTATTCAAGCCCTAAGCAAAATGCCAGCAGATTTAGAAGCAAATGATGTTTCTGATTTCTGCTCTTTGGCTCACTATTACTCTCTTAAGACACCCGTTTCATTCCGAGAAGATGTGATAGAAGTATTGTTTTCGAGTAGTGGTTTAGAAATTAATTCGAAATTGTATTCTCAGGCATTGTGTTTGCCTGTTGCTGTACATGAATTGATTGAGAGTGCTACAGTAGAT
Source organism: Phocides pigmalion okeechobee (assembly GCA_018251015.1). Taxonomy (NCBI): domain Eukaryota; kingdom Metazoa; phylum Arthropoda; class Insecta; order Lepidoptera; family Hesperiidae; genus Phocides; species Phocides pigmalion. Next base: position 29,034 of record DWON01000152.1, read on the forward strand.
GTATCTGATTCTGACAGTGTAAAATTTTTCCTAGTTGACTGTAGGCCTGCTGAACAATATAATGCTGGCCACTTATCTACTGCTTTTCATTTGGATTGTAACCTGATGTTACAAGAACCCAATGCTTTTAATACAGCAGTACAAGGTTTGCTCAATGCTCAGAGACACGCTTTAGCTGCAGGTTCTCTTGCTGCTGGTGAGCATCTGTGTTTCGTTGGTTCAGGCAGAACTGAAGAAGATAGTTATGCTCACATGGTTGTGGCATCCTTTTTAAAGAAGAATACTAAACATGTTTCAATGCTAGATGGTGGTTTTGTAGCAATTCATGACTATTTTGGACCACATATGACTGATTGTTTGGAAGAACATAACACTTCAACTTGCCTTGTTTGTGCTCCCAATAACAATAATGTCACTACAGAGATACGCAACAATAAAGTAAGAGATAACATTCCCGCAATTCAATTGTTTGGTAAACTCTCTTCAGCAATGAAGGCAAAAAGTCAAGAGATGAAAGGAAAATTAATTGAGTATATAGTGAATCCTAATTCGACAGTCAATAATGGTGAATGGCACGTGTCAGCTGGCGATAGGAAGGATAATAGATACAGAAATGTCCCACCAGTATTCAGTATTAATGATGAAGATGATGACTCACACTCAGATGGCCGGAAAGATACAACAAATTCTGATTCATTGGAGGAAATTGTGGAAATACAGTCATTCCTCAAAGGGCAGAATGTTATAAACAGTTTTCCGTGTCAAGAAGTTCTGTATAATGGTTACATGTTCGATTCTTATCTTGTCGTGACGGAAACCCATTTGATAATATTACGCGAAATTCCGAATAAACGAGGCTTGGCAAAAGTACTGTCAAGGAGACCTCTCTCGACCATTGTTAAAATTACGGCTAAAAAACGACATCCTGAATTAATTACTTTCAAATATGGAATACCGGATGGGGATAATCTTCTTATTAAAGATATGGATCGGTTTCTTATTCCTAATGCTTCCGTAGCCACTAAAGTCGTTTCCAATCAGATAGTATTACAATTAGATAGCAAATCACTTTAGTTTATTTGGACGAATGATAGTTACGTATGTAAAGATAGTTTAGAAGTACACTTACACATGCAACCTATTTAATGATTTATAAGTTTTCTATTTCACACGCGCAAAGGTACCCAAACACCTAGAATAGTATCGAAAGAGTCAGAATAGTATCGAAATTCTTCACTTAGGTGCTTTTTACCTAGAATGCCTGCCCAAAACTATAAAACGGACTAGGTTATATATGTCCCAAAATCGTGGTCATTTATTAACGAGATTAATACGAGTTTAAAACGCTTTATTTAGGTATGCCATTTATTTATTTGGATGCACAGTAAAACATAACGTTCCGCATATAGTTTTAAGTGTTATCTCCCAGACAACATGAGTCAGAAAGTTAACTAATTGTTTCCACTTATAATTCTTCATGATTGTAATATAAGTCTGTTGATTTTGTAACTAAAAAAACGAATGTAGTAACAATCCGACGTATGATAAGTAATGTTAGTTTTTTTAGCTCCCTATCTAGGCGTCTGATTGTAAATGAAAGTAAATTTCTCAACATTTGACGTATAACAACCGCTCTTGTGCAATATGGAACCCATTTTGAGAGATGTCAGGGTTGATGACAAAAAGCATTTGTATAATTTCTTAGCCTAAGAACCCGGAGTACCCGGAGACTAAGTAATCAAATGTAACCTTAATATAAGATATTTTATTATAATTTCCCCTATTACTCATTATTAATCGTATGTAAATTGATAGCTCCGGAACCGGTGTAAGAGTTAGAGAGGTAAAATAATTCGCGATTCACTATTTTCAATGCTATTCAAAGAGAATTATTTATTTCTTATTATTGTTTATGGTGGTCTTAAAGAGTGGGGTTCATTTTTTTTTCATTATAAAGTTTACTTATTAGGATTATTCTGCGTGCATTGGCCTCTTCTTGCCACATTGACTAAATGTATTTAGGACTTGCACACCGTCTGTAATATTTTAAGGTTTATCTGTACTAAGTTATATGGAAAGTACATAAATAATATGCTTTAACACCTCGCAAGACAACTCTGTAGTGCAATGATTCCTAATTAGATTTTCTTGACTATCGCTTAAAGAAAAGAGGTCTAGCTTGTAGTGTTGGCTGTGGCTATATGGCTGCGGCCTTAAGTTTTCTTTATTACTTTAATCCATATCTATATACTTATAAAAAAGACAGATATGTTATAATTTCTAGTCATAACTATAAAGCAAGAACCGATAAAGTTTACATAAGTAAATTTTGAATAATAATGACGGCGACGATAGATTAGAAGTCCTACTCTATCCAAAATTGCGAATTATTTGTGTTCATCTTTACGGCAGTCCTTTGCATGCTTGGCATAAAAATATCAAAACTATTCCGCTACGTTCGTAGCGGTTTGAATACAATTAATAACGTAAATATTGTTGCATAATTAATTACGTGAATATTATCGCATATTAGTAGGCTTAGCGGACGTTGTCCCGCTCTGAAAAACATCTATAAGTCATTTTTGCAAAAAGTATGCTAAGTTCTACTGAATCCTAGTTCAGAAATATCACCTATATACACCTACAGTAGAACCTTGATAATTTAAACACCTCTATAAGTTAAAAAATAATATATTCTCTTCCCATCGAATCCTAACTCCCTAGACCCTTGATAACTGAAAACCTCTACAACTTAAAATAATTTGTGTTTCCCGTGGACATTAACTTATCGAGGTTCTACTGTATATAGTTACATCTATGGTGTCATTTTGAGATAAAACCATTATCGGATCCATCTGAAGACATAAAAAGATTTTCATTAAAATTGGTACGGCCGTTTAGGAGGAGTTCAGTGACATACACATACAGAATATTGATAAATATATATAAAGATAAGAGTGATTTTTTTATTCAGTTACTGACTTTCTCGAGAGATTGCCATGCATACAAACAATATCACATACTAGTACGAATATCTGTATCGATGATGCGTATCGGCAACCCCTGATGTAAAGGATTTAAGGCCTATTGTATTGAACTATCATAAGAAATACTTTAATATAGAAATAGTCTTTGAAGGCATGCGTCATTTCGTGTAATTAAATTAAAAAAATTAGTCATTATTTAAATTTGACTTATATATTGTATGAAAAAGAATATTATACTAAAAACGGACTAAGATTTTCTAATTTGAGGAAATTGTTATTGATTCAATACTACTTTAAAACGCCTTATTTAGGTATGTTTTTTATTTATTTGGTAATTTTAAACAAGTATATGTAACATGTAAGATAAAATTATTTAAGATAAGAACTACTTTTCATAGTTAAATATTTTACAAAGTTTAATTAATGTCTATATACACTTATTTCAGATTATAAATATCTTTTCGATTATGAATAATAATATTTGTGTGTAAAATTACTTTTATAACTGTAAAGAGGCTCATACTCTTATAAAATAACACAATTTTATGTTTAAATAAATTAATTTGAAAAAGTTACAAAATTTTGGTTGTTGTACAGAATGTGTAAAAACATTTTTTTACAACTGTCTTCTAATAAATAAGAAGTGATTTCCGTTGAATGTTTTTTATTGATGTGAATAATGGTGGATGCTTTTCAGTTATTTTCTTTGAAGTAATGCACTTGGTAGATGTGTAATATTACGAAAATATAAAGTATTTAGTTTAGGATGTATTAATTTGTTCTAGTTCAATCAATTATGTAGTCGATTACTATAATTCATTATTATTAATTATTTTCAACTATCGTTCCATTATGTATTTTAATAAGATCTCAATATTTCACGAATATATATGTCTTAACTTTTTGAATAAATAAACAGACTTATGTAATATTCAATTAAGTTGAATGCATTTATGGAATTTGTAATACCGATTATATTATGCACATGATTAAATGTGGTTTTTACTAAGACTCAAATAGATTTTAAAAGTGAAGACCTCTTCCAATTGGTACGGTTTTTAAAATTTGCTTTTAAAAGTGTCAACGTGTGTGTAACATCAAAAATCGAAATGACAGACAGAGGATTGTACTTATAATATGTAAAATAAACTATATGTTCATTTAAGCTTTTTAATGACAATCTAATTACACTTGTACTTTTGTTTTGCCTTCATGCTACATTCATAAAACAGTATTATTCATTTGTTATATTATATTTTTAATCTTTGTAAATTTTAGTGAAGTTATCTGACACTTGTCTGTTGTGTAAGTCCATTTAATAAGTGACCGTCATTTTCCGTTGATTGTATAGACGCATTTAACTTGTTATATTTTTACAACATATTGGAGCACTTAGTATCTATCGGTAGCATTCGTGTATTTATTAATATAATTTCTACAAGTTGTAATGCCACCAGCCAGAGATTTTAAGTGATTAGTACCCATACACTAGGAAAAGCTCTAAAGCCTTAAGAAATCCGCCACAAAATACTATAATTATTAAAACTTACTATACATCCGTCCACAAATCTCGGAGATAAGATTACTATTGAGAATATTTCTATGGTGATTGATGTTCATGTAACTGTTTTTTATTTTATTCTCCGAGCTATGTTGATGGATTTTAGATTGAACTTGTTTATTGATTATTTAGATGTGTAATGATGATTATTAGCGTATTAAATGTAAGAAAATTATAGATTCACATTTATAATGGGATGTTTTGCACATCGTTTACTGTTTATTACATGATACCACGTTACTTATAATATAAAAGGTAAAAAATATAGCTTCGTGTTGCATCACTATGAATTTCTAGGTTGTAATAGTTATGGACATAATCAAATATGAGTATACGACCATCCAGTCATGAAAAATGCTTTCAATCATTATTTGGTTGAAAATTTGCTAAAACCGGGGAACTGAACTTTCCGCTTGTCAAACTGTGACCGAATATGGTGACCGCTATGCTACAATACGGGGCTATCGAAAATAATACTATTAGTAAATACAAATATAACTTAATAATACAGAACTTATGGATATTATCATAGACTTTGATACATCTGTAAAAGGCACAAAAACATTATTTAAAGATTACAATGAGCAAAGCTTATAGTAATGTGTGTTTTTTTAACTTGATTATAAATCACATTCTACGTTGTCAAGAGATAATGCTAAAGAAATTATGATACATACAACATTATCTTTGATAATTTCAAAAAGCAACTGTTTTTTTAATTTCCTTTTTATTTTACTATACAGCCAAGTAAAAACAGTACACGGACATTTGAATTTGGTAACAATTTCATAAGACGACACGATAAAAAATGAAAAAATAGTGTAAACGTGTTATTTCGGTTCTTTTTGCTTAACACGCGACATAGGCAACAGTAAAACACCCCATTAAAATTTATGGGACAGTAGCTGTTAGATTTAAAGAAAATGTATTAGAATATGTTCTGTATAAATTATTTACTTTATTCCAATAAAATACCTTGTTTATAGTTACCTGTCTTTGAATAATTATATACCTATCTTTTCCCCATTTACATCTGAGACCACAGTTTTATTTCTCAAGAGCAGCATAGCATCTATGATGGGCTTTAGGTGGGATTCTTATTATAAATGCTTTTGGTTACAGCACCTTTGCCTCTTTTATTTAAAAATAATATCTATTATTAAAGACCTATAAAAAATATCTTTAAGGTAATCAATTACAATTTGGATTAACAGATTTTAATACATGTACCTAATAACTTGTGTGGCGTAATGGTAATCTAAGACATACCAAAATGAGGGGGTTCGGCTCCTGAACTTGACGGTCTTGACATAGCAGATATTAGATGACTCTGGATACAGATATTTGAGCGTCAGTGGCCTCCATACGTATAAACGAAATGTACTTTGAGTTTATCATTTATAAAATTGAACCAATACTGGTATTAATTTGTGCGTTTGGACAAATGAGGCAAATTAACGTGCCCTTTAAAGCACGGAATTGCGCATGACATTTTTATCATCCGTCTAACTAGTTGCTTCACTTAGTTCCTAAATTAACATATGTAATTTTATCTACAGTAGAAGTGTTTAATGCATAATAGGTCGTCAATAAAACACAAAAATAAATCTTATCTTGTTTATTTTATTAGTCAATACATTAAAACCAAATTCGCCTTAAAATAATAGTAAAATATGTACCTATTACTTATTCGGATAGATTGGAATAGTTGAGATACACGAGAGATTTTTGTTTATTACCACACCTAATTATATACAATGTTATTCTTCATTTAATTATATTATTTTAATTATAATAAGTAGTTGCTAGCTATGTAGCTCCATTTTGTTAAATCTTGTGAACAAAATTGCTAAAGATCTGTAACAAACTGCCGAGTTTTCTGTATGATTTTATAAGAAAAAATTGATGCTTAGTAATCATATGTTCACATTTATTTTATTTGTTCACTAGTTTTATAATAGAGCTGACATATTGACATATTAAGCCCAAGTCTTTGCGAAAAGGTATTTACATACTAAACTTTTCTCTAAAACCCTAAAAAATATTTGTTCCCAAGTAAATAAGGAGCGCTTCTTTGCTTTTATATAACATTACATACCTATAAACAATAAGATTATTATATTTCAACACTTTAAGCCTATGGATTCTCCCAAGGAGCAATGATATGTCATTAGTTTGGCGATTTTAATAAAATCTAGGCACGATAATGGTAATTTAATGTAAAATCGTTATATAACACGTGCATTCATCTTTTACTCACCAATTTCAAACGTGTCCATGCTTCAAAATACATTTCCGTAACTGATCATGATTTTCGTTTACTTGCAGTTTTTAAATTTCCGTATCTGATCATTATTTTCTTTTCACTTGCAGTTTTTATCTGTGAATAGTGCCCGCCAATGAGCTTTTGAAAATAGCTTTCGTTTAGTGGAGGCGATTTTGTAGTTTAAAAGTGCAAAAAAGTGATCGACTTTTTATATTTCTATATAATTATAATTCATTATCCGATGAATTGCCCTTATTTTTTTTAATTAATAACTCCAATAATATTAATTTCAATATATTTGTAACTATTATAACTCAAAAATTGTGTATGTAAAATTTTAAAAGTGTTACATTTTACAAAGACTGGATGAGTTTTTCTGAACTTAAAATATCCTTCTTGATCGTTGTGGACAAATTAGTATCGAATAATAGGTATTTGGTGAAATTTTATTAAAATTAGCATGCGATTACGGTATTTTTACAGGAATTTAAACAATGTTTCGTAAGGTTTATGGAATAGGTACCTACTATGTAGAAAATGTATCTACAATCTATAATGAATGATGTAGGTACCTTACCTTACTATTTATTTGTTTATTTATATTTTATTAACTGAAAATAATCTGGTACTTGAGGCGGCTTGGCGGATCTAAATATTACCAAAAAAAACTGATTTTTCCTTATCTATGTACTTTAAAATACCGACAATATAACGGAGTATGAATATTTTTGTTATTTAAATTATATATCTAATTAAAAAGTAAATATCTACTTATAAATTAGTGTTTTCAATTACCTTACATATGTTTACACAATTTTATAGTACCTACCAAAATGAGATCATTTCATTATGAAATTAACATATAAATGATGATATAGGTATGATTTTATAGCGGCAGGGCCACTTATAGGTTTAATATTATTCGGTTTGATAATGCGGCGACATGTATCCGAAATATCGCTATACATTCAATCGTATTATTTCCTGATTCAATCCAACTAATCACAATAGATAATTTTGTGCATAAAAATAATTATTTTCAAACAGATCAAAGCTACTTTAAAACACACATTTCAATAATCTTAATATTTTAATCAACTTATTACCTACATCGGGAATTATGAAATTAATAAAATTAAAATATTATAAATAACATGTTTTTCCTGATATTAAAAGATAGTAAATTTATACAAAATTCCTAATTTTTACAATTTTCGTTGTCCAGGTTAATTTAAGCCTTACTTATGAACGGTTTGCGCTGTTGGTCCGCTCTTTGAGGGGAAGATTCTAACCCTAAGACTCATCGAATGTTTTAATTTTTTTTCTAATTCACATAAAATAGATGCTGATAGATTCTCATAACTTATGTTATTACTTCAGAGGAATCATGAACAAATATAATTTCCGACCATAGACTAACTTTCTATGGTGGAGTACCGATTGTGGTATTTTAAATAAACGGCTGAAGATTTACAAAGCTTTTAGGAGTATAATAGTAAAGTTAATCTTATTTATATGTAACATTATGTAATGTACCTACTAATGCATTGGTAACACATTCCTGAAGTCCCATCCTTTAACTATAGCTGCCCAAGTTTGCGAGCTTAATATATCAAGGTGCGCCTTTACTGGCTTAGCACACGTCGTCTTATTACGACAAGGACGGATGGAAGGATTGTACCGTTGATTCTAGTTTCAATGGAAATAACGCTCTGGTTGGTTCTTTTAACGTGCATTCAATAACCTACTTTTTATAATAAAATCTATAATGATTTTTAAATGATTCAACCTATAATTTTATTGTAATTACTTCATCAATTGACATTAGTGCCTGTTCGTCGTTTTCGCCCTGACTCATTTGTCTTTGGACAGTTCAATTGACAGTGTATGATATATGTATATAGTACGATGTTCTTGGCATTAAATGTTATTAAGGTATTGAAAAATTGGTCTTGCCATGGACAATACGACGATACGAACAATTTGTCAATACATGTACAGTTCGTTTTTTAAATGCGTCAGATAGAAACAAATTAAAGGCCGCGATGTATGATGTTTGGCTGATAATTACCTACACATTGTGTCAAGCATGGTTTTCACAATCGAACAAGCGTTCAGAGATATTTCTTAGAATTTTATATTTATATTCATGAAATATAAAAAAATAATCCGGCATTGGGCCTCTGCATTTTTTTAAATAATTATTTTAACAGCATTGGATTACGACCTTCCAGTCTTTTTTTATTTATAATGTAGTCGTATGCAGCACACGATACGCTACAACAAACCAAGAAATTAAGGAAAAAAAACATTTCAATAATTACAATACGAATATGGTTATGCTTACATAAAAATATATTATGACGACTAGACACTGAAGAGAGTGGTAACTTTCGGCAGATTTTTGTTGCACTTCTGTATGTTCAAGTATGGATCTGAGTTAATATTACTGATAAACTGTAGAAGAATGTAAGTCGTAATTTTAAGTCACATTCGATAGTTTGTTGATTAGCCTAACTACATACAACCGGAAGAACCGGAGGAGTCAATGTCGATAGATTAGTTCAGTCCTTAGAAAAAAAAGGTACATCTACACGTGTACGTCCGTGTATGATTCTCAAGTTCCACCAGGCTGTACAGCTACTAAAATATTTCGTAATGTTATCAAAAATAAATAAATCATATTTATGGAAAAAAAATCTATTTGCCATATCTAATAAAATTTAAATAATTAGTGATTGTGTTATATTTTTTATCACAGCCCGTTTAAAATAAGTGAACTAATTATACGTGAACTATAACTATAATAACGTATACTATAACACTGATATCAAACATCTCGGGAACAATAAATTAATATTAATAAAATCATTAAACTCGATATGTATATTTTGCCGGCTCTTGACGGGCTTGAACCAATAGTGGTGATGTTTGTCGACGCTTGCGAAAACGTTGATGGTCGTATGACATCCACTGAAAATAAAATACAGTGTATTTAAATCATGTTACAATATAAATTACTTTGATTCAACTAAATTACGAAATATTTTTACAAATAGAGTATTATAACAGTTTTTATTTAATTTTGACTGCCTACTGGCATATTTAAAAAATATCTAGGAATGTTCAGGTCAAAGTCGCGGGTAACTTGTATTGTGGACCTGTGGACTATTTAAATATATATAGGATATTTTTACATGCTTATATTCTCTTTTTTCAAATATATATAAGTTACAAAGAAATCACTATCACATTTTGTAGATAAGGCACGTCGTTTTCACGAATATCGAAGTTTCCAACAATTGGCTATTAGACTTTTGTAGTTATAGATGGAAGTGAAAATTCTGACATATTCGAATTTAATCATTAATTTAATGGAAAATTTAAAAAAAAAAAAACGTCTTACCTATAACAGTATCATTTCTGACGTCAGCGAATTTATCTTCTATGCTTCTGAACTCAGGTATGGTGCTAACGCAGGTCACTTCTAGTCTTCCAGTTGCTACAAATTGTAATTCTGATATTGTGATATACAAATCTCGACCACGGTTTGGTCGGCGACCTTTGTGTCTGCTTGAACCTATTATGACATTGAATTCTTCAAGCTCTTTCATTTCAGCCACCTGTAACATAATATGATATCTCTATGAGGTATAAAAGTTTACAAAATGCGTCTTTCTTTCCTTGATTTAGTTATGAATTTTATTTTTAGGTCTTACGTAAACAAAAAGCCATTTTTGTACAGTAAAATGTATACATTATTATCTGTTGTAAATTAAGAGTTATATGAAGACGTTTCATTTGAATATGACAAACAATTATATTCTTCTCGTAATTTTTAATTATCTTCTCTTTACGTGATACTCGAAAAGATATTTATGTATGTGACATTAGTACATATTTTCTAAGAAACTTAATTATTTTAGGGTTTGTATGCCATATTTTTTATTTTTAAGCTTAAATACCATCATCAATTTATCAAAAGTCAGTATCTTAACCTATGCATGGGATTTTTAGTTTAATGGTCGTTATAATTTCCATACGTTTATGTGTTCTTCGAAATATACCTAACAGAATGTTGTAGTCTACAAACTTATTTGCATAAAGGTAATTTCCTTAAGGCTTGGTGTTTACAAACCAGGTTAAATTCCGTATAAGTCGGCGGCGTCGGAATCTTAATTTAAATTGTCAATTCGATATTAAGTGCCGATTTCATTATGTTTTGTTACGCGTATAAGATCATACCACACTTCATAAAATTTATACTTTGGCGGTCATACATACAATTCCGACCGTTATTTATTTCATATACCTATACAAATTAACGTCCACATAAAAAAAGTACGCACCCACATGTACGCACATTTAGAAACAACGCACCAATAGACAATATTTTTATTCTAAATCAATAATACAATCCTTATTTACTTTGTTGCATTTTTGGAAAACTTACAGGTAAATTGCAAGAATAAAAAAATTAAACGCATAGATATTGTAAAATGTAAATTAGCGATAACTACTTTTAGATTATTAAAACATTTTACCTGGCTATCTTTGAGGCTACATCCGGGCAGTCTAGTAGCTACGTGCGACATATGAGTCAAGGCTAGGACAGGTGGTGGCGAAGTGAGACTGGTGTCATGCTCAAACATACGCTGCAATCTTCTACCACTCTTCTCACCCATTGGCACACGGTACTTGTGTGAATGGGCCGCTAATTCGTCCATCTGAATAAATTAATAAAAATCATACAAAATAGTTAGAGATTAGTGCTTTATCTTTATATAAACAAATGTTACAAGGTACCTACTCGTGGTCATATTTATTTTAAATAAATAGAGTGGAAATATATAACTTTTTACCTTTTAAATTCTCAAATCATGAGTGATAAATTGAAAGCCTTTGTTTTAAAATACCATAGAAACATCTTTCAAATCATTATGTATCCCAATTGCGTCTAATCTGCAAACTCGGATAAAGCCAACGGAAATAGGGTTACCATTATAAAAAATTAAAAGCTTACATGAAAAGCTGGATATTATGAAGAATACGGATTTTTGTGTATGTAGTCACAAAATGACACGATTCCACGCGCAGCGTGTAGTCTATTATTATTTTTATATTTTTAGCTGAAGGTTACCTTAAGACCATTGATAAACCATGTGATATGTGGGGCCGGAAGCGCGGGTGCGGTGGTACAGTTGACTCGAAGTGTTTCTCCGAAGCTAAGGTAGCGTGTTGGGAAGTCTATTCGAGGGTGATGCTTCTGAGGATCTGAAGGAAATTTACATTTATTTAGATTTTAATTATTTTCCGGTTAATATTTAGTCCGCACAATTATTTAAGTATTTATTTTCTGTTCAAGTTCTAAATTAACTCCTTCGTTGTTATTTTACGTTTCTTACACATGAGATACTATTTGATTTGAATCTTGCGTTAAAATATCAGTATCTCTTCAGTGAAATAATAGTGGCAATGATGGTAGTAATTTGAAAACATATTGTTGATTATATGATATATACCTACTATTAATACTACTAATACTACTAATACTAATATATATAGGTTGTTCCAAATTAAAAAAAACCCAGAGAAGTCAAAAAGATAACGAGGACGAACCAGGATAGACAAAAAATTTTGGCTGGGGCCTTATGGCTTAAGAGTTAAAGACATTCTAGTATAATTGGAAAAAATGCCGCTCTGCCTCAAACTTTTTTTCCTAAACTTTTCATTAAAATTTATCGTTCTTTCGGACCATCAATAAATACTTACGTTTTTATAAACGTTGTGATATGTTGTTGTATCTTTACTAAGTTTTGTAACATAGATGTGTAATGTAAATAGTGTTTATCAATCTAAATGTAAGTAAAACATTATTAACACTAAACTAAAATCGTATTTTACCAAATTATTTGAAAAATATACTATCTATTTTCACTTATTTTGGAGTACTCAAATATTTCTTTTCAACGCATCTAGTGAAAAATGACGATGCTTAAATATTTTGAATTTATTTCTCATCCGTCTACCGGTGATTAATCTTACTTTGCGAGATTGCTCGCTGTTTGTAAAAGATATTGTCGTTGGATTTAAACACAGCTTTCCTTTTTCGTACTAAGAATATTGAGCTTTAATATTTTTTAATAATATTTTTACAATAAGAACTAATAAAAAACATTGTAAATAAAATTTCGTTTTATTGTTTCATTGGAATTTAAACAATACAAAGTACGTTTTTATACATATCAATACAAATATTCAAGAGTTAAAAAGATCCTATGTTTCGATTGTAGTGTTGAATATTTATTTTATTGTGGTATATGAAGATATTTTGATATGACGGATATGTCAGTTGGTGGGCAGCCATTAAACAATTCTTATGTAGTGTTGTTGTTTTCTTAATAATTATATTCATATACACAACAACTATGATATAACATGCATAAGAAATAAAAAAGTATCTTATATTAAGATAAAAGTTGAAACTTTGGCCATACATAAACTTACATAATTTTATTACAATTTTAAATAACATTTACTTATATTCTTATGAGAAAATCATTTCGCCCAAAAATATTATGTAATAATTATTTCTTAGGCATGGAAGTGTTGGCTGGAACTTATCTTTTTAGTTTTTTACTATCATAATAAGATTTGCCTTTTTTTATTTTTTTTATTGCGAAAGAGTAAGAAACGGGCATGCAGGCCACTTGGTGTTAAGTGGTCACTGCAGCCCATGGACAA
>DWON01000153.1:0-42325 GCA_018251015.1 Phocides pigmalion okeechobee
ATGTCCGATTCCCTTTGTGTGTAGAGGTTGTTATAATAACTTTCTAGAAATTTAAAATGGCCTCCAGGCTCGCAATAATATATACTTTCCAAAATCACGGTATATTAAAATAAATTTTTACTTATTACAAGAAGTGAATATTTATGCTTCCTAACTTTAAAAATTTGAATAAAAACTTTTTTGGTAAATAACACAAAATTTAGATTTTAAAATTTATGGTATTAATTTAAAATTTACATTAGTACACAAAATTTATTTTACTATTTATTATAATATAATGAAATAAAGTATGTTATGTGATAATTTATGTATATACATATATATACAGTTGACAATTAAAAAATCAATAAAGACAATTGGCACAATCAGATGTAGATGGCACTTTAAATTTGTGAATATGTATTTATATGTTTGTATGTGTTTGTAACTTTAGTTTTAAGTAATTATATTTCGTGTTAACTTCTTCAGATATACCTAGTCCATTAAAATAATCTTCTTCATGTTTTTTTTATTTTATTTCAATGTTCTCCATTACGGAACCCTTCAGGCCGTGGTCGTGGCAAAACATGTCAAAATAAGCATAGAAGTGTACGGTAACCAAGTTACCCAACTGTCCTTGCTACACATAGCGCCTCTGGTGTTCCGCAACGACCGTGTGAAGCTCGCTACTCAGACCTCAGTAAACGCTTCTACATTTGTTTTATTGGCCACATTTTGCAGTTACACGCCTTACGGTCATCTATTATGATATTTCGTAACAGTATCATAAAACCTGAGTACTATTACGTGGTTCGTAATCCGTGTTGAAAGCATGATCTACGGTGCATTATAAAGTAGTCTCGAGGCGTTTGTAATACTGATGGCTATTTACCTTTAATTTCGTTTTTTACCTCAAAGTATTATAATAAAAGCCTAACCTAAACAATCTAAAGAGCAATGCCCATGCAGCATGGTGCTACGAATGCTGGTCCGTTTCCGTGCTGATTAGCCAGCGCAATTCTTTTCGCGATATGAACTAACCTTTTTAACTTTGTTGCGTGGATCCGTTATTTAGGTGGTAGAACTATAATTAGGTCGGCGAGGTACCACAAAGGCCCTCATAATCCACCGTGTTACAACTCTTGCGTTTTGGGGAGATGCGTTTGCCCGCTGTGCTTAAAAATATGTCATCATCCTCTTGTCCTTGATGACGTTATTGATGAAATGTGGGACTAATTGTGACAAAATGATTACTTTTAGATTATCTGTCAGTCTGTTCCGTTGGTCGACATAGACTCTAAAGCGGTAAGACAGAGTACGATATATGGATTGGTTAATGCAAATTGTATCTTATTTAATAGACAATAAAAAGAATTTTTGTAAATATATATCTTGTTACCTACATCTATTTTACAAAACAACTATGCTTCAAGACATGACAAATCCTCTACGTTTTTGTTGTCAGTAATAATATGTAGCCTATTTTAAAAGTAAATACTCATTCTAACAAAAAAACTCTGATGAAACTAAAGTTGCAAACGAGCTTGCAGTTCACCTGATGATAAGTAGCCACTACAGGAGTCTTATTTCAAGTCCATCACACTTGTATTACTACTTTCGAGGGCTAACATGATCGTATCAAATTATGCAAAGGAACTGAGGGAACCTAGAAAACTCTGTAGAAGAAACGCAAAAGTTTCACGTTAGAAATAGATGCGAAAGGTACCGACATAAGTACCGACATAGGTAACTTCTTTATATTGAGTTCTGATTCTAAACGCCTAAAAATAAGTATTAAACAATAAAAAGTCTTTTTTTATATGATAACAGTAGCAAACGAGCATGCAAACCACCTGATCAATCCACGTACATCCACTTACAACCACAAACACTACTGAAATCCTATCTGAACTCGAACATAGATCCGTTGCTACTCTTGTAGACTAAGATGGTTGCTTCGCTTCAAAGTGTATCCGACAACCGCACCTCTCCAACCGAAACACAAGTAATACTTCACGGCGGATTATGAGGGCGGCGGTGGTACCTGGTGGTACTAATTTATAGGTAGCAGAACTATAATTTGGCTGGAAGTACTACTGCAACGTAGTTCTATTCTGTACAATATATTGACGAAATACCGATTTTATTGCCAGTAATATTCAGTGTGGACACCCTAAAATTCTTCCCATTTTATAAATTTCCATAACAGAGGACGTTTGTCAAATGTTTTGACATTTACAAAAACGGGAATTATTTGAATTAGCATCACAAGTAAGTTATGTTTTGAAGTTGAAACATGGATTACACGGTGTTGCTATCTGTACAAGCCGTTCTGTGGCACGCAACCAACATATTAATATTAGTCATGATGTCTCTGCAATGAACAGGTTACGTCATAAACAAATAACGTTTTCGTGAGCGGCGGGTCGCGGGTTCAATCCCGTGCTTAATTCTCGGAACGCGACAGTTTTGGTATAATCTGAACGCTCCTGAATTGTTATGTTGGTCTTTTTGTTTCTGACGGGAATTTATTGTGCGAGTTTCACAAGTAGATACTTAATTTATATTTTATTTAAATACTAATTTAACCTTTAGCATTAACAGTTTTCTCTATTTCAGTTTTGCTTATCTTTTTTTTTCTCATGTTACGAAATAATCTCGCACAATATAATGCATATAAATTATTACGGAACACATATGTATTTCATTATTATTATGTTTATTAGAGGATTTATGGTGCGCCTCTCACTTGAAAAAAAGCAAGATGAAAGCTGATATTTATTGTTGTCAAATTAAAATCACGATTAAAATGTTCAAAAATAATACTTTTAAAAAATTGTGAATATATATATATTAAACTGTAAAATTGTTCAGGATTATTATTTTTTTATTTTGTTTTCATTTATAATGAAGTATTTTTTCTTGTTTAATTATATGTTATATGTCAATAAATAATTTGTTACATTAGGATATTTAAACAATTAAGTAATGCATATTTGAAAAAGGCGAATTTAATAAAACTCGTAAAATCCGGCTGTCAAATTAAACATATTAGTAAATTGGATATGACACATGTCTTAGAGTAATCACATTTCGCCTAGCTATAACTTTTGGTGATTAATTTTTGTGATCTAATCGTAATAGACAAAATATCAAACACTTCATATACCAGATTTTACTTTGACGCTAATCATCAAAGTAACCTCTTCATAGACTTTCACAGATTAAACTATAAACAAGTCCTGAGACCCTACTTCATCAAACAGTAACGTTCTATTTAAAGAGAAAGCATCGATAACTCAATAAAGATCACATTGTACCAATAACCACAATTTAAACCTTATGACTATGGTATTAAGGTCGTTCTCGTAAGTTTGTGGGTCCAACGAATGAAGTCCTAATCACAGAACCAACATGAACTGAATGAGTTCATTCCGTTCGTCCGCGCCATAAAGTATAGAGCAACAATGGCGGGCCGCTATCATAAACCAAATCGAGGAAACAACAATCGCACAGATAAATAAACAGAGGGATTTATAGTTGGGGTTGCCATGTGTTACGATAAGTCAGGAAAAAATCACGTTTTTACAAATATGATAAGGTTTTTGTTAAGCTATACATAAAATACATTTACAATTAATTATTTTTATTATGTATTAAGAACTATTTATTTTACATTTAAACTTTTTCTCTTTTATTTGTTTGTGAAAAGGGACTATGTGTTACTCTGATGTATTTCGATATAATTTATTTTATTAATTATTTTCTTCCCTATCTTAAAACGGAATATATAACAGGAAAACTGTTATTAAGGGCCTTTACTACCGCAACATAACTTAAATCATACTTGTTAGAATTTTCGTCTGCTTGTCTGTTTATCCGTACGTTTATGTGCGTTAATCTCGAAACGGCTTAGCCGATTTCGATGGAGCTTATACTACTGTAAGCCCCATCGAAATCTGTTCACTTTATATCTGGTGTTCATTTCATTTTATTCGATCTATAAATAAAAAAATGTCTTAATTGTGGGTATTTTTTTATGTGAAAAGAGCAGCAAACGAGTATGCTAACCACCTGATGTTAAGTAGTCGCAGCCCATAGATATCAACGTCCAATCAAAAAGACGACTGAAATCCTATTTGAGCACGCTATTCTTGAGGACTAAGATGGTCGCCTCGCTTCAAAATGTGGCCAGCAACCGCACCTCTCCAACCGAAACACATGAAAATGCTTAATGCTTTCCGGCGGATTATGAGTGCGGCGTTGGTACTTCCTCAGTCGAACTATTCTCCCACCTTTATGAGTAAGAGTACTTGAGAACTTTTTGCTATTATAAATTCTAGAAAAATTTAATAATAGAAGCCCACGTGAACTAAGACGCGGACGGCAACTAGTGTATCATATTATAGTTACATTGAATATGAAAGGCCATAGTAACCAATGACCCAAAACAACTGTGACTAATTCTTTCCCTTTTAATCTCATATCGTGTCGGACATGTGTGCGAGAGCCACGTGTGCGGATGATAATTATTATTTTTATAAAACCAACGCTTAGTCCACCCCTTATTAAGTCGATTGTAATTTTATCGACCGTTTAACTCCCGAGATGATATTGCAAATGGGCGTGCAATTCACTTGGCATTACTTAACCTACTGAAGCAGATTTACTTTGCAAAGGTTTGCAGTTTGTTAAAAGGTAAGTGATGTTGAGCGTGGTCGGAAATTGGATGGGTTACCGTTAGTGGCATAAATTCGTGCTTTGAACGACATGTTAAGACTACCGAATAATATCGATATTAGTTGGTTATTTTATTAACTTAAAATGTACAATTATTAATAAATTACTATCAAGAACCAATGTAAAGAATTAATTGCCTTTTTGAAAACGTATCAAGAAAAATATACATATAAACTATTCAAGAATTAAGACAGTTTTATACATTTGAAAATGCGAGGTCTACCGGTCACTAAGATGATGTCAGCAAATCTAGGACACTGGTCACCTCCATTAGTAACTGAAACCAGACACTGCACCAGACAGTCAAGATTATGTGATATGGATACATTGATAGATACTGTAATACATATCTGTAGCAGACATCTCTAATGGCTGGCTGTGATTTGTATCTTTTTAAATAACAAACAGTAATTGAGTGCAAAGATTCGCGATGCACGTCGTAAACGATCGACTAAATAAAGCGACGTCGGGCGAAGTGAGGATTTGAATGGGAGATCTTTGGTAGCAAAACTTACGTACATCGCTTCGCTAGGGCGATCTATAATTCGCACGGGGAGGTACCACCTCCCTTCATAATCCGCCGTAAAGCATTACTTGTGTTTAGGTTAGAGAGGTACAGTTGCCTACACTTTGAAGCGAGGCGACCATCTTAGTCCTCAGGAGTAGCAACGCATCTACGTTCGAGCTCAGATAGGATTTCGATCGTGTTTGTGGTTATACATGGATGTCTATGGGCTGCGACTAAACATCAGGTTGTTTGTATGCTCGTTTGCTACTCTTCTCAAATAAAAAAAGAAAATTTAGTTTAGGTGCTGTTTAAATAGTTGGATATTAAAAAACGATGCAGTCAAAGCGTATCAAATCACGATAATAATCTAAAGTTATATTATTGAAGTTATGATGTATATCGCGGTGTCATCTGGCGGATACGGTATAATTACTTAACGTGACTAATTCGTGCTTGAGTTCCGTTCTCTGTTGGTTTGAGGTAAGCTTTTTTAAATATGTATCCAATTTCTAGTTCTTTAGTAAATAATTGGTCTTACCTATACTTTGTATTTTTATATAAGAGTAACTGACAATAGTAACTGACAGAGCACAGATTAACAAAGTCGAAACCTTCGAACCTAGACTCCTGATATTTTGCAGATAACTTCTTTATATTCTGATTCTTATTCTTTGTTTTCATTCTTTGATTTTAATATTTCCGTCGTTTGCTACTCATCTTAACATGAACCTTACGTCCTTAACGTCGCGAATAACCATTTTACCAATCTAAATTTAATTAAAAAGTATATTTATCGCAATATCACTCCTCACAAGTGAATCCCATTAACGACAATGCCCCGAAAATCGTTTTTTTTTTTCAAACCATACAATTAGGGACTCTTGAACGAAGGGTTGCTTACATCTGTCAGAGCAACGTGAACCCTGTACCCATAAGTGCTATAATCGCGTGCGTTGAACTTTCCAAACCAATACCTACTCGCTGCAAGATCAAAATTAATGCACGGGATTTTGTGCTTTATTGTCCAGGGTTAGAGTGACATTTCAAATACGTATTTTATTTTGCCAGTAAATACACTATGGGTGCTTAGAACATGTGGGTATTATAACGGTTTTTGATACTCGTTTGATATGCCAATGTATTGATTAATCAACCGTTTTTTAGATATATTAAATTGCACAAAAACTCGGTACATTTTTACATAATTAATCTGACGTGTCGTGGTATTTAAAATAGGTACAACATAAATTACGTCCAACTAAACATGAAATTTGTCTCGCTTGATACCTATCGAACCTGAATACGGATGAATGAAAAGTAATTAGAAATTTTGAAATAAATTAATTGTCTCTTACGAAATAACTAACTGATTTGTATTTGTTGTATTTTTAACTAGCTGTTACCCGTTTCGTTCATGTGAGGTACACTTTTCAGGTTTTCTATATTTTGTAACAGCAAAAAGTTACATGATTTTAAATTAACATCATCGCGGAATTTATAAATCTCGCATGAACCAATTGCATGGCACGTGATCACAATGTACCAATGGGTGGGTTACTGTGTACCAGGTTCTCACAATAAACGATTTTAAACGAAGACTGATACAAAAACCTCACAAGTGTAGTGGAAACTTCTCCAAAGTAAGCAAAAAACTTATTTTACAGCAGGTTATGAGGGCGTCATACCTACACGATATGCTAAAAACACATTATTTGTGATAATTGCCGGCGCATCTTCAGTGTATAGACAGCTCCAGCTTACTGCCGCCTCCCGCAACGCTAACTCAATGTAATAAATAAGCGTAAGCCAGTCAAAGTGTTAAATATTAATAGTTAATTTCCACTTACTTGCAGAAATATTCTCCTCGGGGCGTAGACAAGCAAGTGCCGCCGTTCTTACACGGGGACGGCGAGCACGACACAAAACCTGCAACAAAGGACACGTCTCGTTATAGAAAGAAATTAACGTAACTAGGTATTTTAACGGCGGGAAACACACGCGGCCGTTGTATTTGTACAAATCTGTACAAGCTTACGGGAAAACACAAGTGTGTTTAAGACTGCGGACGGATACAACGACTGTGAATTCGTAGACGCTACACGGATGCTACCGAATACAATAAATGTGTCAATGGTCGGCGCATCTCCAGTCTAGAAAAACGTCTCCAGTTTAGTGCCGCCGCTTGCAACGCTGACTAATAGAAATGTGAGTGATTCAGTCAGCGTTAAAATTTTGCTACAAGTAATAAAATAAAAATAATCCAGGTGTAATCTTGTACATAAAAACTATTAATCCCGAGTAAGGAAATAGGTCAGGGATAAAGAAAAATGGTGTAAATAGCTAATTAAAACCGACCGAAATTAAAACGATACAAAGACCTACTGAAATTAATTATAGAAAACGCAGACTTATGTATCGTCCCGATTCATAGGACGTATATTAATTATCGACCGTAATCAACACTATAATCACGATATGGAAGCGAGATACGATCTTGAGGTATCGATCACTCGGAATCAGAATCGAGACCACCCAAATGCAAATTGGACGGAAACAAGGCATATTTATGTACGGATGTCCCGATGTTAAGAAAAAAATATTGTGATTTAGATCTGCCACCTCAAAACTGCAGTATCCGCTAAATCTTATTATAATAAAATACATTTGAAGTTTAAAAATACAATGAAAGTCTAATTATGTACGTATGTTATTTAGATCTTTAGGTAAATGTTGTGATTTAGAGCTGCCACCTGTAGGCTACAGTATCCGCTTAAACTTAATATATTTACAATACACTAAAAGTACAAAAACAAACTATGAAAGTCCAATTATATGTGCGGATGTCCTAAGGTTAGGAAAAATGTGATTTAGATGTGCCTACTCTAACACTGCAGTATCTTCTAAAACTTATTACAGCAAAAATACACTAAAAGTATAAAAAATACAATGAAAGTCTAACAATAATACGGATAAAGGCATGTAATATACATAGAAGCTGAACTGAATGTAAAAAAGCACAAGTTAAACAGTGACCAGTCCAATAAATTAATTGACCAATTTTACTAAAGCTTTACAAACTAGCAAGCTTTTCTATATTACATTTATTTATAAATATACTAAAGCAGGGTAATGATAATAAAGTTTAATTAATAGCACTCTATTTTATTATTATTGATGACCAAAACCAGCGGAGTGGTTTTGTTGGTATACTTAAAGAGTGTGGGGAGTTATGCGCCGAATTCCTATTCTTTGAATTTATCCTAGTATACATGATTGTCCACACTATATCAGGATTAAAATGAGGCATAATACAGTATACCAATCCTTGTGACAGTTTTCAGAATAAAATTTGAGCGAATAAAGTTTTAGCAATATACTTATCCTAAAACATTTTGTTTAAAGTCAGTCTGAGTGAGAGCTGATCCAAAACAGAATAAATTTGGGATATCTAGAGGGAGGCAGTCAGATTTTACAGCTCATCCAAAACAGAAAGAAATATCTAGAATATCCTTTTATTTTGGGGGTGTTGATTTTTATTCTTTTTCCATTTTAACCTGGTCTTTCATGAAGTGTATATCTCCTAATAAAATGAATGGAATTAGAATTACCGGTTTCTTTATTTCTACTGTTTTGGAGAGAAAAAATATTTTCATTTATTTCCTGATTCCCTGATTTTCAGCTATCTAGGTCGACTTATCACAAATATGATAAAAAGAATTATCAATATTAAGGAAGAAAAAATATTTCCTCAAAATGATGATATCATTAAATACACATTTGTGAGAAATTTTAACGGCGAAAACTTTCGACCAAAATATATTTACGCAACATTCAAGATTATAAAAACAAGATTGTAAGATAAACTAAATGAAGCTACGTTTTCATAATTGTGTTAAATATGTCACAATTTAAATATGGTGGTCATACATATTTAATTATATAACTTAAATAAAATTTATGAGGTGACCTATATGCAAAATCGTTTTGTTTTCAACTAGTACGTTATTTACATTTAAGATTGTCTTAATAGGCTAATAGAAGGTTTTAAAAAAGAATAATGTGACAAATATTATCGGTGTTCGTGAATATCAATTTGTTTTTTCGATAGGCGCCGCTATACAAGCTCATTAGAACAAAATGAGAAAAACAGCTGCCGAAGAACATAAAGATAATATCTTTATGTGTCCGTTACATTCCGAAAACATTGAGTACTGATTATTTTAGACTAACCTTCTGACTCGGCTTCACATGGGTGATGAAAAGGAAAATTGACCAAAGTATCCCTAACCCGATTTCAAATTGACGTTAGAAAAGAAAATTCTTAAATGTATACATTTGTCAGACCTATTATAATAAAATATAATAAACTTGAGCCCAGCACAGTGTATAGCAAACAACCCTGTGAAATTAAAGTAATGTATAAAAAAAATTAAATCGAATATAACGAATTATGTTCCCTTCCGTTGTCTTATTTGATTAGAACTTTTCTCTTGCTACGGCAAACTCAGGCCATACGATATTAAGAAGTTGCTGTAATTGCACATTTACATCCGACCTCAAACAGAACTAAGGTCCTATCTGAGGCCTTACATTACGTTGTTACTCGTGAGGACTAAGATGAACCCCTCGCTTGTAAATATAACCAGCACAAGTAGAAACACGAACTGCTTCACAGTACATTAATAGGGTTACGTTGGACATTTACATTCGATCTCAAACAGAAATAAGGCTCTATCTGAGACCTTATAGCGACGCGTTGCCCCTCCTGAGGACTAAGATAAGCGTCTCACTTATAAGTACCACATCATTCAAAATACGAGCTACTTAACGGTAAATTATTAGGAGTTTTCTGGAACCGATAATACGTGTATGGTAGGTACCAATTCACGTGTAAACTGGTTCTATGGTCTGGAACCAAGAAATAGATACGCGAAATAAAGGATTTACACAAAAACATTAAACGATAGGTATAACAACAACTGCCCGTTACGAAATAAAAAAAACGCGTTATCGTTGACTAACGTAAACATATCAGCCCAGATAGGCACGCGCGTGGGAACGACGTTTTTGACAAACGTAAACATTTTGAAGGTTTATTGACACCTTGTATTTGGACATGAAATAAGTTTATCCTTTTTTGTACTATATAACAGGTACTCACGATAAACTTTTTTTAATTACTAATATTTCGAAGAAGCTGCAATATCTGCTAAATTATAGTAGTTATAATTATAATTTTGAAAGCATTTTAAAGAGATAACTTATGGAATTGGTTGGTGAAGTTACCGGTTAAATTTACAAGCGAGACGGCCATCTTAGCCCTGAGTAGCAACTGCGTACGACTTCAAACAGAATTTTAGTCCTAATTAAGGTTGTATATGTCAGTAGGCGCAGTTGCCGACATTGAGGGTCGTGCACACTCCTTTGCTACTCTTCTAACATGAAATAAAACTTAATTTAGGAATACTAACTTCGGATATTATTTCTGTTTAATTGACAAAACACTTACTTCGTTTACAATAATTACAGAAACCAATACAGCCCACATGCCGCCAAAACCGGTACAGTTAACCACAGTTTAAAATATCTCTCGATGTTTTTCCATCATTCAATAACACAGATAATAAATTGCCGATTTCGATACGACATCGAGCATGGAATTCTAAATTCGAAATCAGAAATGGCGCTAAAAAATTTGACAGCTGAAAGGGTCTCACGTCGTTAAAATTGCAAACATGGAATTAATTTAATGTGAGTCATACAACGAATATGGACTTTATTGTATCCGGACTTTCCTGTAACGTCACCAGAGTGGACCCTTATGGAGCGTTCTTCTATTTATCGCAGGAACCCTTAATGTTTGGAAAAGATATGTCAGTATTCTGTATAATATAATGTTCGGCAGTCATTTCCTGCATCATAAAAGAAGTAGCATGTGACCGTTACTATCAGTCCGTCTTCAGTCGTCTTTAGTATCAGTGTCACTACAGTGTTACTTGTTACAAATGGCGATTTATTTATCTCAAAAGTAACTTATTATGATGACTTACTGAATTTATAAGATGAATCTATGCGGTCCAATCGAAGGTGTATCACCTCTATACCTATTCACAATGTTAAATAATTCTTGCGCTTAGGCATATAAGGTATAGGCTCGGTATTAATATGGTATACAAGAACGGTTTCACGTACATAGGAGGACACTTTAATCCTTGGGAGTACCAACGCGTCTATGAAAATTTCAAAGATTTCAGAGCAGACTTTTTATATAAATTTGGTTAGATGTTCGTGGACAGCAGTAACAACGTACTGTAAGGTGAGTGTACATGCTAGTTGGAATTCCAATTCTATACAAAATCAAATACTTTATATCATTATAAAGTAGTGTAAAAACTTAATGAATATTAAAGTAAATCAGTTCATCAGCTTGGACCTTGTTGGCTAAAGTTAACCACACGAAAAAGTCGACGGAAAACCTCTGCTATTACAATTAAAAATGGCTTTGCCTGACCTAATCTGCCTGTTACCTTCTACTCACAGACTTGAATTATTCCTTAAATCTTCCACTTCGTCTATGATAACAAATAAATTGCCTGCCTGTAAATTTCTAAGAACATACTCCAATCTCAAACTGGAATGTTACATTTTAGAAGTGAAGCTTTTGGTTCATGTTGTGAATCCAGACGGTTTTTCGCCACACCCGGCGCGTTGTTACCACGCCCAAACAGAGCAAGCGGAACAAAAACTAGACGG
Source organism: Phocides pigmalion okeechobee (assembly GCA_018251015.1). Lineage (NCBI taxonomy): Eukaryota > Metazoa > Arthropoda > Insecta > Lepidoptera > Hesperiidae > Phocides > Phocides pigmalion. Next base: position 11,981 of record DWON01000153.1, read on the forward strand.
TCCGAGTGGACCTTATAAGGTCACCCTTTGTGTCGGCTGCGTCGGGTTAAAGGAAAAGGGCCTGCTGGACGGTTACCGGTTTTCGTGAAATCGCCAGCGAAATGACGCTAGATCCATTTTGTGAATTAAATAACCAAGATTGATGACATTAATCCTTTTTACTCACCCCTTTAAAAATTTGAATACATTACGTTGCTATTTATTTCCAAAACACTAAAACTAGCAGAGGCATGATTAGTCCGAATTAGTTGTATTTATATGTCCAACTCTTATGGTCTGGAATCCCTGATTCTTGCAAGTCATAAATTTGAAAGTTATTCTTTATCGGAGCCGGAAAGAATGTTGAAATTTACATGCCTGAGATTTCTCCATATTGTTCTCTTTAGATATGTAAAGTCCACCAATCCATATTTGATCAACTAATGACTATGGCTGAATCTTTCTCAATCCAAGACTAAATCAGTGGCATTCGGAATGTAATGTAAGTATGTAAGTTGATGATGATGACAACATTAAAGCTAATAGTTAAACTCAGTGAAGTTAGGATGATAAAAAATCTAACATGACACGACATGCTAATACACGTCCCATCAAGCTATAGAAGTATCACACCAGACCAGCGGATACGCCGATAGCGACCGTGGGAAAGAGCTGATGATAAGCACCACATAAAAATAACTAAATTCGCCTACGAAACGCCGCTTCCGCGAAATGGCCCGTGAGAAGCCGTACCTACACATCCGCTTGGATTTGCATAATGATAACTGATAAACCTAAACTCAGCTGGATTGTAAACTTGCACAATGATAACGGGTGAACCTAACTCAGTTGGATTGTAAAAGTTAGAAAAACAGGAATTTAAAAACTGAATCTACATATATATTAATTACTCGCAACGGCTTGATTATCTCCATGTGCCAATAAATGTAATCAATATTCAATAGGTTATTTTAAACAATAGTCCTATGTAAAAGAATAATAATATTTATTTGGACTACAAAGTGAAAACTACCAATATTAGCGTACAGAACATGCCAAAATTTTGGAAAGCCTACCAACATATAGTCTACCAGAGAGGAAGTCACTTCAGGCCATGGATATCTGAATCACTTGGTCTCAAGTGCGATGGCACTTAATAGTACGGAGTTTTAAACTAAAAAAACAAAAACAAATACTAAAATAAGTAGTATTGACATGGTAATAATGAGGACGTAGAGAAACAACAAAGAGAAAAATATAAATGTGACAGCTGAATACCTTTTACCGTTTTTATACGAAAAGAATAGTAAACAAGCATACAGACCACCTGATGTTAAATAGTCGCTGCAGCCCATAAACAACCATATTTAACCTCAAACTAGTAGGTAAACACGTTGCTAGTAATGAGGACTAAGGTGATCGCTTAACTTTTAAATGTGGCCGGCAACAGCACCTCTTGAACAGAAGCATAAGAGTTGCTTCAAGGCGGATTATGAGTAGCGGCAGTACCTCAACGCTCGAACTATAGTTCTTGAATATCGAAAATAGTTAATAACACCAGAAAACCAAACCACCGAACCACACAATCGCGTGACAGCCAATCATAAAACCGTTGATAGAACATAAAATATCGTATGATGAACAAAACGACCCGCGCCAATTACCAATTTCACGGCAGACGTAACATATTTGACAGTGCGGCGATTATCGCAATTTGCAAGTTATTTTAATCGCATATCGATGATGAAAGAGAAATCTTGAGAATCAAATTGTGTTCCTAACTCGGATATATTGTAACATATTTTGAGTCAGACAAAAATTATTAACGCCAATTGGTATGACACAAATTAACAATACGTCTTGTACCGTTCAATTTTCAGTTTTTTTCTCAAATATCTATCAATTTTTGAGACCAATGGATATATCAATATTAACTTCGACATAATTGACATTGCGTCTAGGAAAATATCTAGAATCTTTAAAAAAAATTATCAGAAACACTAAAAATATGTTAAGTAGCGGCTTAACAACAACTTTATAAAGAAATCTATCATAATAATGAAGTGTAATGGTAATAATTAACTAATACCAAAAGATGATAAAGAGTGTCCAATGAATACCTACTTAATACCTAATATCAATAGAGTGAATACACAATTACTTAATTAGACTATTGTTTCTTTAGATCAATAAGATACGATAGCCAATTGTAATAGCATAAGGAGAAATTGTAATTCATTCATTCAATTTTTCTACATCAAACAATACTTGTACTTTACTAATCTATACATAAAATAAATCTGTAACTGATCGCTATCTGTACACGGCAAATATATTAGAAAAATCATAATAGGGTGCCTTTACACACGCAAGAGAACCTAAAACAAAGTTTGTCTGTTTGTCTGTATGCATGTATGTATGTTTGTGCACAATAATCTCAGAAACGGGTTATCCAATTTGAATGCAGTTTTCAGTATTATATTCTGTTGGGCTTCAATTCATTTAGTATGTTTTTTATCTCGATAAATTAACAAATAACGAAGCTATGATTGAATAAAACCGAAGTCGTGGGCACAGTTAGTTTGTACTATCATTTGCATACATTGAATGACGGTATCAACTATTAATATAACATCAGGCTATCAGTCCATTGTCTGAAGTGGGGCATTGAATGGAGCATTTACATACAACATTATCAATTGACCACTGATATGTTTGTTCCTGTGGTCAATATGGTGCTTATTTGTTAATGTACGCTCATATTGATAAGGATACATGATTTTGAACAAATATCATCGCGGAATTTATACATTTGACTATGTACCGGCTTCTCAATTACTCGATTAATGATTTTTGATTGCCGATTTCTAACCAGCTGCATGGCTCAAAAATCGTTAATCTTGAGTACCTGGTATACAGTAAAAAAGGATACTGAGATTTGTTAGTAACTTTAAAGGGAACTATAGTTCGACCGGGGAGGTACTACCGCCACCCTCATAATCCGCCGTAAAGCATTGTGTTTCGGTTGAAGTGGTGCGGTTCCCGGCTACACTTTGAAGCGAGGCGGCTATCTTAGTCCTCAGCAGTAGATATGTATCTACATAGGAGCTCGGATAGGATTTCGGTCGTGTTTGTGGTTGTACGTGGATGTCTATGGACTAAGCTACTACTTAACATCAAGTGGTTTGCATGCTCGTTTGCTACTCTTTTAACATAAAAAAACTGTTAATATTTAATGTACAGTTGCAACTTGTCACATTAGTTGATTCTGTATATTTTTGCATATTTTTATGGTAATATATTCCATCCACTAATACAATATAATAATAAAGTAATCGTAATGGCCAAAAAAAAACGTTTATCATGAGTGCCTTTATATGGTAAAATATATAATATATTCGTTTTAAATTATATCGAATAAACTAATTGATCATATAATAAGATATCGTATTTTTAGCATTTTTATGAGCTTAGATATATTTCTGTAGTATCTAATAGACTTGTATTTTTTGTACACAAATGTACATGAATATTAATATCGCCATGATTAACCCTATTCCATCATTAATAAATACACCAAGATTTAATTAGTTTATTCAAGCTCAAAGACGCTAATTAAAAAAACGTTGTTAATAAAAAAAGGCCGTGTAATCACTAAGTAATAAATAATTTTAACTAGAATTTTAATTTGGAAAATAATGTTATTTTTGAATATTATGCGAAAATACAAAAATCATATTCACAAGAAACAAAATAAAACATAATTATGTTAACTCGGCGTCCATTTTTATTCCCCAAACACCACTAAAGTAGTATAACATATTTCTAAACCAAAAACAAACAGCTACCACCGAACAACCGGAATCATTAAACATCAAAGATGAAAACCAGATTCACGAACATAAAGATGGTAAGCCACCTACCGTTACATAGTTCATTTGGACTACTGTTAGCCGAACGAGGCGTGGGTGTTGAATCATTACCACGACACCTTGCTATTTAGATACCTTGTAATTAGGTATACGCTATAATGATACCACTTTTATGTGATGAGATAGATGATTATTTTTGTATTTGACTAGAATTCGCCCGCGACGTTGCTCGTTCAGACGTCAATATTTCAATGTATTCCAATAATTTATGAAGCGCTATTTTTATATCATATGTACCTATGCCGGATACACATTATTGGAGGTGAGCATCTTAGTCCTCAAGATTAGGAACGCATCCGCGTCCATCCTTAAATAGAACTTCTGTTCTATTTGAGATTGGAAGTTGTTGTCCATGGGCTGCAGTGACCACTTAACATGAGATGGTCTGCATACCCGTTTCTTACTCTTTCACGATAAAAAAAACCTATGTATATTTGAACCTAATTGGTAAAAAGGAATCTAATTAATAAGAAGGAAACATTGCATACATTTCCTTATGTTCTGTTTTACCCTCTTAATTGCAAAATATTTCCAAAATTCCTTTCTTAGTGTAACTTGATTATTAGGTTGGATATACTTTTAACCAAAACATTTAATAGATGCAGATTGAGAATCATTCCAAGTCAATAGTATCACAACAATTATTTTTGATTCCGTTGGAAAGTTAGCGCGGAAATATAAATCTGTGATTGACTCCAGTTACTACGTGTATTAAAGTATCAAATGAGAATGCAGGCCTTGTAAATAAGTCCCTGCAGGCGATGGAAATCCACATACAAACTTCAAAAGTCGCCTTGCTTGTATGTGTAGTACAACCGTACCACAAACTTAAATAGAGCTGAAGTAGGAGACAACCGCACACCAACTGTACAAAGATTGCTTTAAGATGGGTTATGAGGATAGCGGTACTTCCCCCATCGAACTGTAGTTCTACCACCTACTATGTTAGTGTTTAGGGAGCCAGCAGTCACAAAATCTAGTGGACTGCAAGCCCATTTACTGCTTCCGTTAAATAAAAAGTCAAAAGTCATCGTATCATTATCGTTACAAAAACCGACATTACAGAACTTTGCTCGTGGGCGTATTTAAACGACACCTACTGCAGCCTTAATAGTCCATGTGTCGGATGCAAATTTCGTCAATCATTTCTTCGGGGACGATATCGTAAAATGTTTTAGAGAAGTCTATTATTTATGTTTTATATATAAGAATATTTTTTTATATTAAATAGGTAACAAATACAAAGTTCCAATAAGTCGAACACATCAATTTAATGCCGAAACTGAATCCTTTTTGAGCACTTGTTTTTGTATAAGCTCTACTTGTGATACAAATATATGAAGGAATAAAGTAACCAACGAGCGTTCAGGCCACCTGATGCTAAATGGTCTTCGCAGCTCGTTAATATCCGCGTCCAACCTCAATCCAGACTAAAGTCCTGTCTGACGTTATACAGATGCATCGCTACTCTTAATGACAGACATGCTGGTGATTAGTGTATCCGTCAACTGTACCTCTCCAGCTGAAAAATAAGAGTTTCTTTAGGATTAAAGCCTCGGTCTAGCCTCGGTCATTTACGTTTAGTTAATTGGAACTTAGAGTTTAACCGTGATCACGAGCCACGCGAGTGGCCTGATCAAAAATCGTTATTTTAAGGTACCAGGTATATGGTAAAATGTATAAATTCCGCGATAATATTAGTTTAAAATCTTATCGTCATGGTACAACTCTGAAGAATTTTATGAGTTATTATTTTTATTTAGTTAGTTCTGAGAGAAATTGGTCATACAAATCTGTTGCCGGCTCACGGTCTATAAGCCATACTCTACCGTCTTGTTACAGCTACTAGTACCTCAGCCACCAATTAACGTTCTTATATTAATTGGCCTTTAATCTCTTGATTCCCTACTGCTATCTCATTTGAATACAGATTATCATATTAAACACATTTCCTTAATTGATAAAATGTACCTTGCATCTAGATGCTTACTTGGATAAAAGAAGGAAGTAAGTAATACCAATTCTCGATTATAATTAAATTTAATGTCATCCGATTGAAGATCAAATCTCCTAATTATTATTAATTAGTGCTATAAACTTGAAATTAGAGAAGTAACTTTATAATGACAAATAGATTTTAAAGGTGGTAGAGCCGCTAGAGCAGACCTAGGGCGGCACCACCGCCACCCTCATAACCCGCCGTAAAGCAACATGTTCTTCGCGTATTGTGTTTCGGTTGGGGAGGCGTGGTTGCCGGATACACAATATTGGAGGCGACCATTTTAGTCCTCAAGAGTAGCGACGCATCCGCGTCCATTCTTAAATAGAACTTCTGTCTTATTTGAGATTGGACGTAGTTGTCCATGGGCTGCAGTGACCACTTAACATCAGGTGATCTACATGCCCGTTTCTTACTTTTTCATAATAATAAAAAAAGATTCAATTTGTTTATGAAGTAAGTGAATACCTGAAAGATAGCCCATCTATCAGTAGTATCTATCAGGTAATTCTTAGTTAACTAAACATATTTATGTTATGTTGCGAGTGTGCGGATTTTTGAAGGTATTCGTGTATCTTTTAGAATACGATATTTATAAGTACTAATAGTATCTACATAGTATAAAACAAAGTCTTGTCCCGCCGTCAGTACGTCCATATCTTTATAATTCCGCAACTAATTTTAATGCGGTTTTCACCAATGGACAGAATGATTCAAGAGGAAGGTTTATATGTATAATATTTGCATATAATAGTAAAGATAAGCCGAGAATTTCAGACATATCGTAAATGTAATCGTACGAAGCTGAGACAGGTCGCTAGTACATAATATATGTATGTATTTTAAATACGCTGTATAAATTTTTACGTAATTGAATTTGTATAGGTATTACAAATCCCACATATTCAATTGTTACTATACATAAATTACATGTTGTACATGTAAATTACACATACACACACACACATGCACGCACGCACGCACACACCTATATAGTACCTATACTAATAATTAGGGGTTTGAAATACATAGAGAACATACAATAAAAATTTCAATAGACCAAGAATTATAATTATTCGCAATATTTGCGTCTTAAAACACGTTTCATAAAATTATATTTCAAAGATAACAGACGGAACGATGATCCACAATCGTAATAAACACAATGCCACGTAATTCATATTGATCATAAGGACTCGTTATATTATTACATCTGTCTATTATTATTACACTACACTACACGGGTAAAATACAGAAGGGTGCTCACCCTCTGTATAATTTGATGTACACTCTGGAAGTTTCGCCACGTTGAAATTATTTAATACGTTGACGTTGAATTTTATAAATGAACTTGAAGATTATTAACGAAAATGCAGAATTTATTGCAAAAATACTATTTTACCACAACATAATATTTTGATATACAAAAAATGACACACATTTTTTGTAACATCTTAATAATAGCATGGTGTAAATAAATTGAATTTTCGACCAATAACGGTTTTTTATGATACTATATTATATATATTTTTATGATATATGTATATACTGTACTAAAGTATTTTTTATCAAAATACTGCCTGAATCAATTATAAGAATTTTATCTGATTCTTGATAAATAAAGTACATTCAATCATTATTTTTTGGATGAACTTGAAATCAATAAAACCTATCTACTGTAACCCGGTTTCTATCGGCTATGGAACATTTGTTTCCATCTCCGTTTGAAACAGCGGTAATACAAGTCGAGATAACTAACTTACTATCACATAGAACTAATTGAGTAATTATCTAAATATGTTTGCCTTAGTTTACGCTTTATACCAGGCTATGACAGCGGAACACAAAGAGATGACGTTTAAAAATCCATTATGCTACGGATCCTACCCAAAATGGACCAATTTCATCACATATCAAACGCATTCAACGTTCGTACGGCATGAAAAGAGTGATTCAAGGTGATATTCCACGCGGTGACCTAGTACGCGCGGTTCAATAGGGGCCTCAAATCATAGTAATTGCGGATGCCAGACTATTGTCGCATCCGCTGCAAGCTCGCCTTTCATCGTCGCACCGATTGAGGGTTTGTCAACGCTTTATGTTTTGAAACGACTGACCGAAATCGCTTTACCGATTTAGCTAGTCTCAAATGGCAATGTCACGGCCGGACGAAACGTCACTGCTCTTGAGACGACCTGACATTACCTATTGACGGTTCGTCTTTGTACGTTGATTCCCAATAATTGTCGCATCCGCAAGCTCTTATTAGTTCAAGTTCGATTGTAATACTAATCGTTCCTAGTATTGGTATAAAGAGATCTCTAACAACCAATGTTAATTTAGTCTTAAAGGTTAAGTGTATAACAGTTTCATCTCGCAGTGTATAACAGCCCGCGACTGAGCCTATTATTCTTTTATTTACTCGAAATTGCGATATAGCAATGGAAAGATTCAAACATACGAGTAGCTGCCTCGTGTGTACTCACCATCTTCATAAAGTTATATACTGTATACCGTTTATCATGGTCTGATTTAAAAAGTGTCGAGAGTTTTTTCCGCTGTTTTTTTTTATTTTGGTCATCCTTATCCACTAGAGCGCTCAAAGCCAAAGTATTGATTTTACATTGTACCCTTGACATTCCTTTAGTGGATGTAAATACTTTATAATGAAATATAATATTTGAACTTGACTTTGAATTTGAATTCACAGAAGTCGTAAACAAAATGAACATCGCAGACAACAACCTGAGAACCTGTACCGGCTGTAATTGAAGCCATAATCGCAGAAAGAACGCAAATAAAAGTAATCGTAATGGGAAAACTTAAATCCGCTTTTTCAAAGCCAACAACAGTTATTAAGCGACGATCGAGGCGCGAGATGAAAAAGATACTTAGTGGAAACGTCTCAAGAGAAACAGTTATAAGGATGATTAATGTTTACCTCAAGCCGCATGCAACTATTTCCTTATTGCTTACAGAACAAAGACCGAATCAGACTACTCTCCTCAAATGTCTAATTATACTGTCGGCGCGGCGGAACGTAGAAAGAATTTAAATAGAATAGCAAATATAATAAGCTTCATCAAGGAGTATGGGCGGCAGCTTTGTAAGTCCATAAGGCACAATTGACAGAAGAAAGAAACTGGAAATTTCCTCATCTATAACGCTAGAGACGCTATTCTTACACGACTAGAATGTAGTAAATGATGCTGGAGTCAAGAGAATTGGGAAATTAATTTAAAATATTATACAATCATAATACGGGCACACTTAGAACAGGTAGGACAATTATAATTCGACCGGAGAAGTATCACTGGTATCCTCATAATCCGCCGTGAAGCTACTCATATTTTGGTTAGATAGATGCGGTTGCAGGATACACTTACTAGTGAGGATATCAAATCAATCCTTAGCAGTAGCAACTTTAGTCATGTTAAGGATGTTCATGATCTGCATCGACAACTTAACATCAGATGGCCTGCATGCTCATTCTACTACACTACACTATACTACACTTCAACATAAAAATAAAGATTTAGCTAATGGTACATACGATGCAAATCAAAAGCTCGCCTAGCCCCAGTTTCGCCTAATATTCTGATATGTATACCAGTCATTGCATACGACCAATAATATACTCACCGTTACGAACAAATATAGGCACAAGAAATGTTGCGCAGGATTCGATGTTGCAATTTCTTTGACTATTCATTGTATTACATGGGAAATGGCCTGCGGTTATGATCTCGTGAGCAAATCATCCGCTTCCGAAGACAGACTGACAGCTATACAATTCATTAGACACAGAACAATTTCGATTCGGATCATAGTTATGAAATATATTGGATATTAAACTATATGTCCTACTTTTGGAACAATCAGATGTCTAAATAAGTAAATGTTTAAGACTGTGTATATAGTAAATTTGCAAGCCTTATCCATTACAGATAAATGGTAGCATAAATCCATAAGTTAAAATGCGAGACCTAATTGTTTTTTTTTTTTTTAATTTTTTAGAGTACAAACTGTATAATCGCAGTATTTTTGTTCTTCTTTTTCCATTTCTTGTCATATTTGTTTAGTTTAAGTAATAAACTGTTATTTTTGTCTTTAGATAAATAAATAAATAAATGAATGAATTATATATTATTATAGCTCTTATTTCGGATAAGAATTCAGGCGATTAAATTGTAAATCCATATCAGACAAACCTATACAAACTTTTGGAACTAAAGACACAACTTAAAAACAAATAAAATTAAACGCACACATTTTGAAAGATGCAAAACTAAGATAAATTAATTTAAACGACAATACAATTAAGAATAAAAATCTTGAAAAAAAAACAGTTCTGGTTAGTGCCACGCCACGTCACGGTTCAGTCAACTCTTCCTTAAAATCGTCCATTCCATCAATCTTTCCTCACATGGCCACTTTGTTAACTTAATTACAGTGCGGTTCACGTGTGACAAAAGCATCTCGCACGCTATTGTTCGGTGATGAATCGACGTACAATTCATTAATACCTGGCCACGTACAATGGATGTCGAAATCTTGCAACGAGACATATGGCTGCCCAGATCCAATATTAATTCCGTCGTTATTAAGAAACTGATGAAAAATGTGACAAATTTCCAATGTACTAAAACTTTGATGTAGACAGAGAGACAATATTTAACCCAGCAGTAGAATAATAAAACATATGTTGATGTTTGTAAAGCTAATCTAACAAAACACCGTTATTTATTATTTTAAATTAAGAATAACAAAAATCTTGGGACATGAATGAAATGAAAGGGAATGAGATAACACTATTATTAAACTAAATACCACTACGAGTAACTATGGTAACCAGACACCTGATATACACACTTAAATAAATATCTTTACATCCAAACGCAAAAAAAAATTGTGCTGGTCTTCCGAATATTTGTCCTAGGTGGGAATCGAATCCCACAATGACCTGCTTTTAAATCACAGCCACTGAGAACTAAGCCACGAAGCCAGTACTTTTAAAAACTTAATTTGTACTCGTTTTCTCTTAAGTTCGTCCTTCGCGTATTCATTAAATTACTTATTTCTTACACAATTGTATCGTCTGTCCCACGCGTAGTAACGATATGCAATTGAAGTCCATAAGAGGTATTTACTGTTACATTTACATTTCCGATCGCATACATAAATTTACTCCCCAAGTGTACGCTGGCATTAACAATAGCCTAAAAGGTTCCAGGACAATGTACGGGGCTGTATAAGGCAGGACAGGGGAAGACTGCTCCACCATTGTTGTCCACATAATGGCTTCAGTGCGTTAAGGCTCGTCCTTTATGGCTTTGGTCCGGTTAGCGCTCGAGATTATCTGTTCTGAATTACTTAGATGGTTAGGGTTTTGAATTAAATCACAGTTTCAATCAAATTTACATTTTTTCCTAAACTTTTGTAGTATTGGTATTGTCCGTTATTTTAGCACATCCGATTTTTTTTATGAAAGAGTAAGAAACCGGCATGCAGACCGCCTGATGTAAAGTGGTCCACAAAACAACCGCGTCCAATATCAAATAAGACAGAAGTTCTATTTAAGAATAGACGAGGATGCGTTCTTACTCTTGAGGACTAAGATGCTCGCCTCCAATAACGTGTATCCGGCAACTACACCTCCCCAACCGAAACACAATACACGAAAAACATGCCACCTCGGGCGAGCTCTAACCACCTTTAGAATTTACGGTATAAATAACCTGATTTATGTGTATAAGTATTAATGATAATACTCATATGTTTTATGAACTTAATATGAGTTTAGTTAATAATATAGATTTTGTTTTACTAATTTACAAACACAGAACCTGGTTTAACATGGAAAAAAACCTCTGTTTAACTTAATGTTCTGAAACGAAATATAAAAGTAACGAAGTTAGCATGAATCAGATATCATTAGTTATATCAATATCAGCTCAAGAGGTATTAAAAACTTCATATATTCCAGTTCAGTAATAAGTCAAATCACAGATAGAAAATACAAAACTTTGTTCGCCGTAGAACAAAACTGTTATCCATCTATTTTGAACTCTATTTTGAAACACAAAATAAAAGTAACAAATTTACCGTTTAAATTTTAAGTAACGTACTGTAATGACAGTGTTACGATACGCCAAGATTTTGAAGTATATCAAGTTTTTGTAAGTAATTTTGAAATAAGTAATGTTCAGAAACCATTAAATTTTAAAGCACGCGTAGGGCAGGTGCGGGCAAGCAAAAAGGTCATCAATACAGATTTAAGCATTGACAACAATGCGCGTGGTGAAGGCAAAAATCACTTTCCATGCACATTTACTTTTGGAATGTAGTTTGCACAAAAACCATGACCACACTAGCTTGTAAAGCAGATTTCAATAATGATTCCTTTTAAGTAAACATTAAAATTACAAGAAAATAATCATAAAATGATTGAACTACTCAAAATTTTGCTTAATTATTGATAATCGAATCTTCCAATCTAACACTGTTTGTATTTATTTTTTGTTAAAAGAGTAGCAAATGAGCATTTTAGCCACTTGTTGTTAAGTGCTCTCTATAGCCATATCCATGTGCTAACGATGTGGTATGTATGTAGTGGTATGTAGATTAGCAAATCCTGAGGACTAAGATAATCGTTTCGCTCGTAAGTGTTACCGGCAACCGCAAGTCTACAAAAGTTACACAAGCAAGAATTACTTCATAGTGCTCGCTTATGAGAGAGTGATAGTACCTACCTGGTCGAACTTTTGACCACAGTTAGAACAACAGTCTAAAAATTAAAAAACAAATGAACACAAAGTGTTTAAAGGAAGCACCGACAATAAAATATATGAGAAAATAACTGATCATATAAACTCAAATCCGCGTTTATTTAATTGCGGCATAAAACCTACCTAATCAAGGAAGCAATAACGTTTGACGATGAACAATATTACCGCAATAATATACACTTTTCCATTATGGAACGATATATTTTACAAATGGAGATATAACCGGTAGAAATTATAATTCTAATTGCGGAGAAATCGCGAAACCTGGCTCTGACGCCTGACCTTATAAGGATGCGGTCCAGACCGATACGTATTGACGAACTCAAAGAAAGTAAACATAAAATGCTGTAGGAATCCATTTAGGTTTCAGTAACTGGTCCTAGAGGCGTGCTGGTCTACATAACAACAGAATACATTGCAAGGATCATTAAGAAATATGAATTCAGAATAACACAACTGAATACACAGATAGTGTTAATGAAATGCTTAATTTACATCAGAAGTAACGGTGAATTAAATTATACTTCCAATAACGCATTAACCGCAATAATATAAAACTGTACATATATATTGCATATATCAACATCTATCAAATCGATTTCAATAATAAATGGAATAATTTATGAGGAAGGTTTACATATATAATTCATTATGGTTTTGTGTAAATTGGTTAGAATATGGCGATGATTGCTGAAATTATCGAAAAATACATACAGGCTGGCAGCAGTAATTACGACAGAAAACCGTAGGTAAAATGCGAAGAACACCCCATGCGAAGTCGAGACGAGTTGCTAGTATATCGCAGATCTGTTATTCTAGATAAAATACAACCATTAATATTATTCAGTTCATTTTATTAGTTAATAACAGCTCCTATAATCATAAAACCTTAAGTACAAATGTTGAATTTCCGATTCATTTCGTAACGTCCAGTTTAATTTAATTCAAACACTTTGTATATTCTAGCCATGCTGTAGAAAGCTGAGTCCGCTACAAAATAGTTCAACATGGTCCTTCGAGCCGGATCAAGTTACTACAAGCTAAGCCTTGTTAAGTCTAATACATTTGATGGGAATTGGCTGTTCCATTTGATACTTTTGTATGTCAAATGTTGGTGAATTGTATAGTTTGTGTAAAACTATATAATCCAAATTTTAAAGACTTTTTCTTTCGACTTTAAAAAAAGATTTCTTGCTATAACTTATTATCTACATTCAATGCTTCATCATTGTCTACTGTATTTCTTTATTATATATTAGTAAAATGTTCCTCTGAGCAATGTTTCTGTTGATGAGGTTTCATAGAAAAAATGTAACAAATACTTGAATAAAAGTTCACATTTCTGGATTCAAAACTTTAGAAACATTTGGCCAACCATTGGTCGCGAGCTGACCAATCCTTATTACTGCAACAACTTGCGTGGGCTTGGATAAATGGACCGAACAATTTACACCGTCTTGAGCTCTGACTAATGCTGGTCTAATGAAGCTGCGACACTTATAAACGGGCCCGACCGGTAACACGACCTGAACTACAAATGTATGAGATTAAATATATTAAAATAAATTACGATCTGTCAGAATTTAATTCATGTTGTTATGACGTAGAAGCTATTAATGATACTGATGAAAAATGTACAGCAGATTTAACGAAGAATTATATTAATCTTTGCCATTTGCAAACAGGTGGTAATGTTATGGATGGTATCCTGTTTAAGAAACAGAATGATCTTTTTAAATGAAGTGACAAATGTGCATTTAAATCATGCAATGTTTGGGTATCAGATACCAAAATGGCAATTAATCTATATTTTTGTTTGTTTTTAAGAAAGGAATCAAGTTTATGATAGGCTTGAAAAAGCCTTTAGAAATTGACTAAATGATCTGTAGACCAAGTTAGATAAAATGCCTGAACGGGATGTAGACAATTTTTGCCAAAATTTGCCCAAATTTTGAACACACTTAATATAAGTGTTACTTTTTATACCTTTTGAAAACAATGGAAAAAGTAACACAACTTTGTGTAGGAGGAGAGTGTACCTTTCAAACTTTTATATATCGCCACAAAGCGTATTTTTAATACGAACCATACTTCTGATATTTTTACAAAAATACTTTTTTTGGTTTTAATGAAATTCTTTGTATGTCTTCCGGTGAATCCGAGAATGGTTTAGATTCTCAATTGGACCCAATAGGTGACACTTCAAAGCTGATATATCTGAACTTGGATACAGTAGAAACTGGCATAGTTTCTGCAATAAAATATTCTTATTTTAGCAAATAAAGTCTTAAGTTTCTTTCCATACATCTATTACTTAAATAAGCAAACGGCAACCGATATAACATTACTAACTTTAGTTGGAATAAAAAAAGTTACAGTGGAGCCAGAGTTAACACAGGGCCTACCGCTAGTTAGTAGCCGACACTGAATATTAAATTTATTAAAACAATCTATACCCCGTCGGAATTCAATCCGTGCTGTTAAGACGGAGGATGTAATTAGCAGATGATGTATTACCACCGACCCGACGTAGGAGTCTACCCTGCAGTACAGGAACATATAGTAATTTATAAAATACTGGCTTTTGCCCGCTGTTTTGCACGTAGAATTTGGTATTACGCAAAATTTGTACAATCTGCCAACCTCTATTTTACACCCTTAGGAGCGGAATTTCCAAAATTCCTTAATTAGTTCTCACTTATGCTATACAAATAAGCTATCTACGAAGCTTCAGGATTCTAAGTTCAGTGGTTTGTTGTCTCTGTGGCATTCAATCACCTTACTCTTATATTTATATTTCATCAGTGTGTGTATGTGTATCAATTCAGCGGAATCTTTCAGCGGATTGAACTATGAAACCAATGAGAAATAGTAAGAAACCACAATTACTGATTTAAATTAAAGAGTTTGAAAATATCGAAGTACCAGTGTATAGAGATAAATAAAACAGCTTTCTTATAAACGCACCTATACGTGACCCAAAAATAAATATGCAACGTGCATAAAGATTAAAATTCTGCAATTTCCTATACACATCTCATTTACATGTCTATGATCGGTTGAGGGTCGGCCGGGTATCGGCAACAGGCGATAGCTGTGACAAATCGTTACCGCAGGCCACTAGGAACGGAGCGAAGGCTCCCGGGGCGAAGCACGATGCTATTAGGCTCAATAGGGTTGTCACTGAAACCTTGCGCTAGACCGGCAATCGAAAGATACACGTCAAAGTTACAATTATGATATATACGATATTTTGATAACGCTGTGTTAGTTCTGTTGTTTATTAAGTATTTTTACTGCTTACACAATATAAAAAAAAACACATGTAATTTTCTATGCATTTACGTGCCTTGACTGCTGCAAGCTTCACGAAGTAAGACAAATGATTGCATCCCCGCCATATGCTATAGATGGAGATGAAATCGAATTCGGCAGAGTCGAAATATCCATCCTGACATTTAAATATATTAAGTAATTTTTGTTATTTCAGTTTTAGATAAATCATGCAGGTTATTATATGTTCATTTTTAGATATTTCCTAAGCAACTGTTTAGTGTAATTAGATATTTAAGCATAATACAAAATGTTATCTGTATTCTATATATGCTTACTAAATATATTTGCAACGAAACAAAATGACTTAAATGATTTCGTAGTTCAATTGTTAAAAAAAAACATACAAATTCTGGCAACCCTAATAAAGGTTTCTTCATGTTTTGTTCTATTTTCAATAGCAGACTGCTTGGAGGATTAAATTATCTGGAGTCAATCAAAACTAATGATAAGCAATCACTGATACATTGCGATCCGTGCAAAAGTACACTAGAGCTTTATATTCAACTAGCTTTTGGTCGGAGCTTTCCGTACGCAGAACTCGATATTACCATACATGCCAACCAATCAAGCACCTTTAACTAACTCTATATGTTTTGAAGTAAATCTATAAGAGGAATGAAATAATCATTCAAATTTTCATATTCTATTTTACCTGCTTTCGTGAATACATGGGGTGAAAACACACTTTCACCCTTATACACTCCGTGAGAGTGCGTTTCATCCTATATATTCACCCCCTTAGGAGTAAATATTTAAAATCTCCTTCCTTAGTACCCACTTACACTATATAGATGTACATATGCAAAATAACAGGGTTCTAGGTTCTGCGGTTTCGACTACAGTTTTTGGGTCGGTTGGGTATTCACTCTTTTATATAAACAGATAATAAGCCATTGTGATGTAAAAGGCTAAATAAAATGGAAGTATCTTATGAATTTTTCTTCATAAAAACTGATGTAGCATATCATAGTACATAGTTGAGATATAACACGTATATCATAATCAATACACAAATGATAGGATTTATATTTATGTTTTTTTTTTTTATATAAAAATTATGTCTATTTATATGAAACAAGATTTAGGCTTCTGCTAATAAATATTTTCTTGTTTGGACTATTGATTTGAAAATGGTCGTAGCGTTTGACCACACTCACGACATGGTAGAGGACTTTGCAATAATTTCATAGGTAAAAGGACGTAACGATTTCTCATAATTACTGTTCCCAGTTAAGTTTGGCTATCAAAAGACTCAAATACTCGGAAACCTAGCACAAAGCCATTAAGGATAGATGCAAGGCTGATCAATCCGATTGTCAATTAAACCAGACTTCGATTTCAATCACTGAATGCTTGCATCTCGGATAGCTGACGCATGAATACAAAAGGATAAACCGACTTCAGGACTTATTTACTGCTACAAACCTTGATATGGGAGTAGTAGATGAAGGAATAGGACGAACAGATATTTACACTCGATCAGTTGAAATACTTGAACTTTCATGGAATATATTTCAAAATGGTAGAGCCGTAGTTCTACTGGGGAGGTACCACCTCTACCCTCATAATCCGCGTAAAGCATTGAGTTTCGGTTGGAGAGGTGCGTTTGCCGGCTACACTTTGTAACGAGGCAATCATCTTAGTCCTCAAAAGTAGCAATGTATCGACGTTCGAGCTCGGATGGGATTTCGATCTGTTTGTGGTTGTACGTGGATGTTTATGGACTGCGACTACTTAACATCAGGTGGTTTGCACGCTCGTTTGCTACTTTTCTGACATAAAAAATTAAAAATATGTAAGTTCCCTCTGCATATTCTACCCGCTTTATAATAGTAAGCGTATTGAACTGTTTAACCTGGTCCCCATGTCACCCTTCCCTTATTACACAAGCCGAACCGCATTTTGGCTGCTTTTCATCAAATGCCTTTTCGATAGGTTAATTTATAAAGAAAATTGTTAACTAGAATGATATTAAAATTTGTTTATTCCGTAGCTAGATCGTTCATCTCCTGTACTTGTTGTTCTCGTAATAGGAGCCTAATGGGACCGATTAGATCCGTGCATAAATCGGGCCTCAGAATAGAACGATTAATCTTACGCGTACCGGCTTATACGTGTTCCGTCGGAGTATCGAAACCCATCTTGTTTGGTCGTTCTGGTATGCTTTTGCTGGTTGTAATTTATTTTGCGGCCTTAGTACCGTTATCGTTAGTCTAATATCAACTTTATTGCGAAACCATACCATTAATGTGATTAAGTTATTATAATATGTTCCCTTAAGCAGTGCTTACATGTTTATTCCGCTTGACATTGAAGCCTTTGGTGCGTGGAATCGGAGTGCCCAATTTTTTTTCAAAGAATTAGTCTCACATTTGATCGACGTCGCGGATGACAAGAGGGCTGGTGCATTTCTCGCGCAGAGTATTGCGATTGCTATTCAACCTGGAAGTGCATCTTCTTGGGATCATGCCGCATGGACACGAACTCCCTTTAAATTGTTTAGGATAGGCTTTTATTATAATTGGTTTTAAGATTTTCATAATTGAAATCAAAATGTAAAAAAATCGTGAATGTGATCGTGAATGTGAATTGTAATAAAAATACAGAAACTTCAAGCTTCGTTTGTTTGTTGTCAAAAAAGTTCTTGTGCACATGCGTGATGGAATCCTTCCGTAAGTTCTCTACTCTACACACCCACATGTATATCAGATAATCTAATCCTTTTACCAGTAATATAAAAATTAGGCAACTGCACCAACTTAAATATTACACGTTAGTCAAATTGCGTCAATTAAATAGATGACTGGTGTTATTATTGAAAAACAACCGAAAGTGTGGTAAGTTGCAACCGGAGTAATTAAACAAGTAATGTAACTAAGAAAGTTGTTTTACGAATCACCGTTGTAGTGAAAAATGAGGTTGGATCGTACGGAGTAAACTGGTCAGTTGATATAGATATAAATATAACATTTTTGAAAATCCGACTGCAGCGATCACTTCTAAATACACCTAAATAAACGTATGTCTCCTCTTTTTCATATTTTGGCAGACCACATTTTCATTCTGTCCAGGTCCTCATAACGTAAGGAAAGGATCAGAAAACCACTGAATCTTGAAGACTCAAAAAAGGGTTGCATTGAGTCAATTAAGAGAACCATATATCTAGTATAAATCTCATTTCTCATATTGGATAGAATTATAATAATATTTCTGTATACTCATAATCGTATTCCAGATTTATGGGGAGTTCAAAACATATGCCGCGGCTACTTAACAAGTAGGATACATGTTTACTCTTGCGATATCAGCAAAAATGCCATAGAAACAAAACATGTCACAAATGATCATAGATTAAAAGTATCCCCGTCCTTGGCTTGTAGTGATTAATCGCGGCAAACAATAATCTGTCAAAGGCAGTTTCATTAATGCAGAAAATGACTGCCCTATTACCGTGTCCATTAGTTGTAAGGTCGCAATGACCGTGTCTGGTTCCAATAGATGCTATTATCTCTAAATATTATAAAACAAAATCCCCCATCGCGTTTGTATGTCTGTCTGTTCGTGATAAGTTCAAAAAGTACTGGACGGATTTTCGCAGTTTTCAACAGGTAGTAAGTTAAGTTTTTTATATAAATTGAGCTACAAATTAAATAGTTTAATTTAATCGTCGTTCGAAATAGATATTTCTAATTTTTGAGGTTTAAGAAACTTTATTCTCATTAAGAATTACAAGAAATTCACTTACATGAGAACATACATATTTGCAACTTATTCTAAATAACAATTTAGGTGCAGTTCAAAATGGCAAACTATATCTTCAAATGTCACAGTAACGCCGCATATGGACGATATCTGTATAACAAATATGATAAATAGTTATACGTAGAAACGTACTTATGAAAAATAAAATAAATTTGATTCATTTTTAGTTATTTTTATATATGTATTTTGTTGCAATTGATATATTAGTGTTTATTGAAATATATAACAAAAATTGAAAATGACATATTTGCACGTCACACAATGATTGAAAATTGACAGCACTGTATACAATATAAAACAGTAATAAAAATCGAATATATACGTTTTTAAATCAATTCCATCGCGTAATTTATACATTTTACTGTGTAACAGGTACTCGTGAGTTTTTTACCGACCGACCGACCGACTTTACTTATCTATATCGAACCACTTGCATGGCTCGTGGTCACGGCTAAACTCCATCAGTCGATTAAGCGGTGACCACGAGTCATACAACTGGTTCGAAATATCAGCAATTAAAATTGTGAGTACCTGTGAAGTAGTAAAAAATAGAATGTACTCTTTAGAGCGAATGATTATGATTATATACATATTATGATTCTGATCTCACGCATGGGTGATCTAGTTTCCAAATCTCTGGCAGGCCTCAGGCTTAATAATTTATGTATTTGATTAGTTCATATCACGCGCACAGACTTGCGATTGTTATTCAACGCGGGAATGCAACTAGCGTGCGCGCACCATGCTGCATGAGCACGGACTGCCCAGATTGTTTAGGTTAGACTTTTATTATAATTAGTTTTAAGATTTTCACTATTGTAATTAAAATGTAAATAAACATTAAATAAATAGTTGCACTTAATAATAATTCAATTACAATTTATTTTATTTGAATTTGAATTTGAATTTGAATAATGTTGTTTGTCCAGGATGAGAATTCAATGCATAATGATATTGAATCCATAACGATACATAATAACAACGACTATAACGGTTATCCTTTTCGTTAACTATTTATTGAACAAAATGCCACATCCGTGGCTGTCTGTCGTGTCATACAAATGCGTTAGTGTTATGTCTAGGAACCGTCGAATCAATCAGAAACATATTTAAAGACTTCTAACAAATTGATTTAGGGTTGTCGAAAAAACAAAGAAACCAAGGGTTTATCAATTGTTTTTAGTTAGTAATTTGATAATTCTTTCAAATTAAGTCAAATATTTTATTTGTACGAATACAGGTAATGTTCTTATTATTAAAAAGTATTAGTCTTAAGTACCAAGTTATTTTTAAATATTACGGATTTAAGATTTGTAAATATTTTTGTCTAATTTTTTAATCGACAGCAATATATTTATATATACACACATTTTCTCATACTTTCTCTCTCTCGCACAGACACCCTCACCCTCTCTCTCTCTCTCTCTCATATACACACACACACACACGCACACAATAGATTACGACGGCGGAAGTGCCCCCCCCCCCCCACCCTCTCGTCACATGGTTTTCAAGATTCACGGAGGCCCCCCCCCCGCCCTCCGGTTGCCGGTTTAGTTTGTAAACAGTATCGCTCGGCGCTCTGGTGTCTTTGATCTCGCCGTATCCGTTTCACACAATGACGGTCTGTCTTCACTCGGGTCTTTATGACTCGGTCAGGAACTAGTGATGTAACTACTTTATTTTTAACCCTCAAACTGTCCTAAGCATAACGTGCCTTAAAACTTATAAAAGTCTAACTAAAACCTTTTAAAGACCGTAATGGTGCCAAAATGTTGTTTTAAAGGTGGGAGAATAGTTTGACCGAGGAGGTACCACCGTCACCCTCATAATCCGCCATAAAGCATTACTTGTGTTTCGGTTGGAGAGATGCGATTGCCAGCTAAGGTTGCTTCGCTTCAGGCAAGCATCTTAGTCCTCAGGAGTAGCAACGCATCTATGTTCGAGCTTATGTAGGATTTCAGTCTTGTTTGTGGTTGTACGTGGATGTCTATGGGCTGCGACTACTTACAATCAGGTACTTTGCAAGCTCGTTTGCTACTCTTCTCATATAAAAAAAAACTCCCAACCCAACCCTGCCGTAATAGGTCT
Source organism: Phocides pigmalion okeechobee (assembly GCA_018251015.1). Classification (NCBI taxonomy): domain Eukaryota; kingdom Metazoa; phylum Arthropoda; class Insecta; order Lepidoptera; family Hesperiidae; genus Phocides; species Phocides pigmalion. The sequence continues at coordinate 33,868 of DWON01000153.1, forward strand.
AACAAAACATACGAACAACCAAACAAAAAATTTTTTCACGTCGTTTGCAAATTTACAAAGGGCGGTACCTTAGAAGGGTTTTTATCTGAACGCATCTCAATAATTGCGGTTATTGCACTCGAGAAGATAACAATAGTTCCGAATAATTGCTTTCAGTTCTTAATTTCGGAAATAGAATTACTCATTTGTATTGATTGGCTGTAGATTATTCAAATTCAAATTGAAATATTTTATTTCATTGTAAGGTATTTACATACATTTAATGAACTTACTTAATATTATATCATTTTAAACTATTATTACCGCGAAATTCAATCATTTCAAAATTGGAATTTTACTATGTAAACGAACATGTATAATTTATACAAATAATAAACAACCAAACTCAAAATAAAAAAACATATTTTTTCTTAATGTCTAGCTAACGGTCGTGCCGGTCTTATAACATGAAATGTATTTGAGGACTATTTTTGAAGATTGAGATGGTCATCGTTTGTAAATGTAGCCGGCCACCGCAGCTCTCCGCAGTACAACCCAGTCGAACTGTAGTTCTATCATCTTGTGTTTGGTAACGATTTTCTTATAGATCCCATCATCAGAACTTTACCAAATGTTAATGAGACCATACGTAAAACATTCCGTTTCAAATGAAAGAAGAATCATCAAAACCGGTTCACGAAGTAAAGAATAATCTGTGAACAAACCCACAAAAAACATACACGAAAAAGAACATAAATAAAAAAAATATTATCCGACGAATTTATAATTCCTCTTTTTTAAATGTCGGTCAAAGCTCTAATCCAGTATCTAAATTTACTATCCATGTTTCGTCATACTGTCTACAACACACTATCTGCACTTATGCAATAAATCCTTCCATTCTCGTATCCCAAAAGCAATAATTTCGAAAACCCAGATCTAATCCGCTGATCGCTGATTACGGAACCCATAAATCCATTTAGATAAGTCATAGTTAATGGCTTAATGGCTATCAGCGGATAAAGCATTTATGTAGTTCAATTGTGACCACCATCTGAGATTTAATATATATTTTTTTTAATTAGAAAGCAAACGAGCGTCTGTCACATCCCACCCATCTGGGCTCGAATGTACATACGTTGCTACTCCTGAGGACTAAGATGGTCGCCTTGCTTCAGTGTAGCTGGCAACCGCGCCTCTCCAACCGAATGGAATTGTAATGTAGCTATGTAAAGGTGGTAGAGCAGTTAGAGCTCGCCCATGTAAAGCGACATGTTCCTCATGTATTGTGTTTCGGTTGGGGAGGTGTGATTGCCGGATACACATAGTTGGAGGCGACCATCTTAGTCCTCAAGAGTAGGAACGCATCCGCGTCCATCCTTAAATAGAACCTCTATTCTATTTGAGATTGGATGTGGTTGTCCATGGGCTGCGGTGACCACTTAACAGGTGGCCTGCATGTCCGTTTCTTACTATTTCACAATAAAAAAAAACTAAGGGTAATATACCATAGACATACATGTGTTACGGGACCAACTCCATATAACACAGGCCTCTTAAAAGAAATATGAACAGAAAACGTTTACATGAATTGTTGTTAAAAATCATAACAGTTCTGAAATAAGATTCTTTAAATCTTTAACATTTTATCAATTTCTTGAAACGGACTAAAAATGTTTAAAAAATGCAGATTTAAAGTTATATTTTTAAAGACCTTTTGTCCATAATAAAAATAATGTTTAACATTTCGTAAAAGTAGTATCCGGTTTGGAATTATTTACAATACGAAACAATGTTTTAAACTTTGCTTAAAAAGTAGTTTTCCAAAGAAATTGTACCTTTTTACCTTTTTTAATCCTTCACAATAGATCCTGATAAGCAAAATGCATATGAACGTACTCGTAATCTCGTAAGTCGTAACCCGGTACCTCCATTGTTAGTCCCTTATCCGGATAATCCGGGATTCAATTACCATATTCGTTATTTTAGAATTTATAAATAATATATTAACTAATAATCATATAAATTTGTTTTAAAATTTTCCCTCGCAATTTATTTCCTCATTTTATTAAAATTCTATGGAAATATATTAATATAATTTTAAAATTATTAAGAAGAAATTAATCAATAATTATTTTACATTGAACTTAAAGACATTAGAATTCGATAATAAAACAATGATACTTTTATCATTTTGTGATTTAAAAGTAACGTTTGGTATCATTATGAAAAAGTGAAAAATCTTATCTCAATTAATTATATATATTATAGCAAGATTCTAGAACCAATATGATTCCTAGGAGGTACCACCGTCACACCCATTTTTAGCGTAAAGCTTACTTGCGTTTGGTAGAACTGTGGTTGCCGGCTCACTTACAAAACGACCACCGTAGTCCTCAGGAGTAGCAACGCATCTATAATCGACTTCAAGTAGGACTTTTATACTTTATTGAGTTGGTTACAGAAATCTATGGGTGGCAATGACCACTTACAGTAAGTAGCACATGTTATAAAAATTTAACAATAATATTAAATACTTTTCATATCTTTCAGTGCGTTTAGGCGTGATACTATATAAATATGATTTATATGTTAATAAAGAAATTAAATAGCATTTCGACCATAAGGAAAATTTTATTGTGAAACCGACATATTTTTGTAAGTAAACTGTATGTAATATATTCGTCTTAAAAATTATAATGACATTATTGGGTCGTTTTAATAAATAAAGAATATAGTGACACGATTTGTTGTATCAATAAATAATAAAAAATATAAAGCCATTGTTCTTTCGTATTAATAAATAATAGTAGGTACGTAAGTACCCCATTTTTATTGTATGTTTATATTATAGTTTCTGCAAGTAGGTAAAAGTTGGAAATACAGTTAAACAAGGACATTTATTTTGGCAACGGCTTTCACAAAATAGTTATTCAAACAAACCGGCCGCCGCACTGAATTCGAAAACCGCAAACATTTCAATTCAGTCGCCAACAAGTGATAACATCGCATTCGGATCACGTACAACATGATTTAGTCGCAAAATAAAGCCACAATAGCGAGGCGCCTATTCGCTCCTAAACAAACACTAGGACACAGCCTAATTTATAGAACAGGCCGCGGGTCCACGAGAGCACGAGACCCCATATCGCAATAAACATATTTTTTGTTTCGCGCGTCCGCGTACTGTCAAATATATTACAACCCGCCGTGTTATTTACGACCTCCGCCGTCCACCATACGTTATACTTAGTATCTTTGTTTGGACACAATAAGCAATATTTCTAAAGGGCCCGACGTCTCTCGCAGCTGTTGATATGGGTCCCCAAATTGACATATTTAATTTGATCGCTACGGAGGGCCCGTCCGACCCGAGCCGTGTTTGACAGGTTTTAGTGTCGGATTAACATTAACGTTATGTACTTTGTGTTGTCGATCGAGTGAAATACGAGCGCGGCGATAGCTTTACGATCTCGACTCGAGCGTTGACACATCAAACGGTTACGTGGAAACGCGGAACGGATCAATTTTCCCCTTTGAACCGAGCGCATCGCGGAACAAAGGCGGCTGTAAAAGAGTAAGTAGTCTCGAATGTGTCAGCAGAAAAGCGCCGAGGAGCGTCGTCGAAAGCGTAATAAAAGTGGCGGAACAAAAAAGCTGCGGAGTAGCGAGCAGGTAGTCGCGGCGGTTCAAAGCGTCGCCGTCATGGGTGGCGAGCCACCAACGCCATCGCACGTCTCAATCCGCACCCGGGCGAGCCATGCCGCCTTTCCTTTTTCCCCTACCGCAATGCAGCTCTATGTGTCGTTTCCGCTTTATTTTTTATGGGCGAGCGCTGCAGCGGAGAGATATAGCGCGTCTGCTCTAACAAAGACTTGAGATATTGTCGTTCCGTTCCCGCGGGGCGCGAGGCGGGGAGGCGGCACGTCGCGCGCTGGTGGGGTCTCGTCGTTCATAGTCGTCTCGGTCGCCGCCACGAACGCACGCATCGTTAGCCGCTCCGCACGCCCACAGAGCAGTTGTGTTGACAGAGCCGACAGTGAACGCAGTGAAGTTTTAAGTGATCGTGAAAGTTTATCTCCAAATGGTGGTGCTTGAAGACGGCGGAATGATGACCACCAATCCTAATCAATATCTGCAGCCTGATTATTTGACACCTCTTCCATCCTCTGTAAGTATTTTATAAAAAAAATTCTTCATTTGACAAAAATTAAAATTTAAAAACAAATCGAAAAAAGAAAAAAAATTTTTTTTATATTATGACTACAATTTTTTTTCTTTGTTACAGTTGGATTCAAAGAAAAGTCCGCTCGCGCTTCTGGCTCAAACATGTAGCCAGATCGGCGCGGACACGACACCAACCAAGCCGCTCTTACCGCCGCTTGACAAGAAGAAACCAGTGAACAGTGTTAACAGTGATTCAATCAGTCGTTCCTCCCCAACCGTGATTAAAGACAAACCACGTTCAACCCCGGAAAACAAACACTTGGCGTTTAAACCGTATGAAACCAACGTTGTTACTAAAAAAGTTGAAGACACTCGTCCGTCATCCAAAGCGAGCTCGGACAGCTCCGACGATAAGAAATCCGGGAAAAGCACACCTGGACGTAAGTCGACTCCACCAACAGCTGAAAATGGAAAGAGCAGCCCGTCGGAACAAAAACAATCTCCGGCCGGATCATCCGGCACGAGCCCAATCATCCGATCTGGACTAGAAGTTTTAGGGCACGGCAAAGATCATCTCGGTGCCTTCAAAAATTTACCGGGACTGCCTGGATTTAACCCGCTCGCTGGGCTGTGCTGCCCACCCGGCATGGAGCAACATGCCAACCCTGCATTTAGACCGCCCTACGCTGGCGCTCCATTCAGCGCTCACCACGCGGCCATGCTGGCTGCCGCAGCCGGCTTCCCGGGATCCTCACCAAACCCTTACCTTGGATATGCGAGAGTGAAGACGCCCGCCGGCGGAGAAACTTTAGTTCCCGTTTGCAAAGATCCCTATTGCACGGGATGTCAGTTTTCATTGAACAACCACCACTTGTTAATGAGCAATGGAGCGTGCCCCGCTGGTTGTACACAGTGCGAGCACCAGAAATATAACCTGGCGATGGCGATGGCTCTCTCCCAGCAGGGCGCTGGAGGCCTCCCGTACCCGCAACTTAGCCGCCCGTATGTTTGCAATTGGATTGTTGGCGAATCGTATTGCGGAAAAAGGTTTGGCAACTCCGAGGAGCTCCTGCAGCACTTGCGAAGCCACACCGCTGACGGTACCACCCCTGTATCGGCTACATCCACGCAGTCCTCGCTACTGAATCCACTGAACCCGCTGTTCACGACCGCTGGCCTACGTAGCGCTTACCCGACGGCGCCTTTGAGCCCGTTGTCTGCGAGCCGATATCACCCGTACGCGAAGACCGGTCTCCCGGCCAGCCTAGGCACCTCCCCCTATGGCGCCTTCAACCCAGCCCTGGGTCCTTTCTATTCTCCTTACGCAATGTACGGCCAGAGGCTCGGCGCGGCGGCAGTGCACCAATAAATAAGTGTAGTGTCGTGACAGACTGATTTATTTAATGTTGTATTGTCCAATTTTCTTCTGTGATATCGATAGACTCTAATTCATCTAAGGCGTGATCGCCATGACAAATTTAGTGATTAGTGCAATCTTAAAATAAGTATTTATAAGTGAACTCGCCGACGGAGTTTGTATCTACGCGGGTCTAGGCACGGATACTATGTACAGCCAAATGTTTGTGTAAATAACAATCTATGTTTAATATTAAATGGAATATTTCAAATATAATATCTACATTCAAATTAATGAAGTATTTTTCTTTCGCCGCTAACACGGAACTCGAACACATCTCGCAAAAATACAAGATATTGGCACTCGATACATAACACTAAAGATTTATTTGAAACACTAACTATTCGGCAGTAATAACGTTCAAGTCTATAAATCCTATTAGGCTGGACTAATCTAAAACTAGAAACATATAATCAGGTCGCAAAATAAATTTATCGCTGACAATAAATCTAATAGAAAGCGTTCTAAACGCAATCATAAAAATGAATTATACGCCATCAACACACAACCGCTTTCCAACTAAGGAACGGCCGGTAATAAACTGAGCGGAATGATTGATTAATGTACCACTAACGCACACATTACAGACGTCAATCAACTGAGAGTTGGCGTGATAAAACAAGACGGCAATCACGCGAACGGCCGACTACCGCCCACCCGACCAACGCTCGCTCCACCGCGGACAGTCAAACGATTTACATTTTTATTATTTTAAAGTCACCATCGCGAATTTGATACATCTTACTGTGTATATTGTAAAATGTTAAATGGAGTTTCTTTCTCCGACTCTTACCCAAAACGAAATACCTTAAAAGTCGATGGTAGTTTATCGACGTTCAAAAAGAGTTCTGTAAGGAATGTACTTTGACTAAAAATATTTTGATTTTGACTTTTAAATTACACACAAACATCTCTGGAAAGATTAATTTATTGAAACTTTATTTTGACATATTTAAGTATTAATAATACAGTTTGGATGTTTATTCGAAATTTATTTCATAATTAAACTAATGACAAACTTTAATTGTTTCTTTAATTATTGCCTTTTTGAAAATTGATGACATTTGCATTAAAATAATAACCATATTTCATAAGCGTAAAAGTGTACAATTTTCAATTTTTTAATGTAATGTGACGTAAATATTAAATTTATGGCCATATTAACACACTTTGACGTCAAACTTCCCTTCTAACTAACACTTATGATATAAATTTTCATCTTGTCAAATGGTTTAAACTTTAAGCCAGTCACAAGTTAGCATACGCTGATGTAAACTTTAAGCCAGTCACAAGTCAGCATACGAGGATGAAACAAGTTCCTAACGTTAACAGAAAACGAATAACAAAACAATTTGACTTCATTGAAAAGCACAAAAAGATGAAGTCGGTACACGCGAGCGGGCAGCCATCATTAATACCAGCGAGCTGTCTGCCCTGTTAATGCTGCTTTTTTAATAAATGCTATTTTGATTAGGCCCATGTCGTGTCGAAAATTCAACTGTCAAAAGCGTAATTGGTCGCACGAAAAGGCTGAGAGACAGCTTGTAGACCGTGAGTCGGCTACAGATTTTTATGACTAATTCACTCTCAGACAGACTCGTAAATACTTCAAGCTACTCTTTGTAGCGTGAAGCGTCACGTCAACTACGGATCCGTGGCTGAGCAGGCACGTACACAAAAAATCAGCCGCTACCACTCAGTTCATCTCAACCATAGAACCACAGCTCTCTAATAAGGCGTCATGATTCAACTCGGAAGCATTTTAAGACTTATAGCTTGAGAAGAAATAATTGATAAATTTTGCACCTGGCGCATGGACAAAGATAGAGTAGTTCCGAACAGAGGTCGCGCTTGAAAGCTCCAGGTTGGGTAATTGATTTTTTTAATCTGCTACTCGATAAACAACTTTATTTTCATCTCATGTTTCGGTCCGAGCTTTTGTTTCGTGGATTGTAAGTTTGAATTGATTGATTTTGTTTGGGTTCTTCCGTCAGTTGATCACATTTAAAGTCATTAAAGTTTTTTTAATTGAAAAACTTTTTGAAATTTGTCTGATGTTCATTTAATCATACTTTTTCATAATTTTTCAAAACTCTAAGTATAATTAACTGTTGCCAGCAAAATAAATTAGATTTATAACACATATAACTAATTAAAAATAATTAATTATTGTTAATTAAAAAATCTAAGATTACACAATTATTTACGCAATATCATTTTTTTATTTCTTTAGATGTAGGAGAACTATAGTTCGACCGGGGAGGTACTACCGCTGCCCTCATAATCCGCCGTAAAGCATTACTCATGTTTCGGTTGATAGGTGCGGTTGCCGGCTAAACTTTGACATGAGGCGACCATCTTAGTCCATAAGAGTAGTAACGTGTCTGCATTTGAGCTTAGATAGGATTTCAGTTGTATTTGTATTTGTACGTCTATGGGCTGCAACTACTTAACATCAGGTGGTTTACATGCTCGTTTGTTACTCTTCTCAGATAAAAAATATGGCTTCCGGAAAATTAAATGCATTAATGGAACGACTTTTGTTGATAAAGTTAAGTAGCTAATGTACATATGCTTGTAAATTTCAATTTGACTTTATAAAACGACCGATATGTAAATCGTTATTCTAGCAAATTAATACTTCTATTCTATATTCTAAAGGTGGTAGATCCATTAGAGTTCGCTCGGGGCGGCACCACCGCCACCCTCATAATCCGCCATACAGCAACAGGTTCTTCATGTATTGTGTTTCGGTTGGGTAGATGTGGTTGCCGGATACACGTTATTGGAGGCCACCATCTTAGTCCTCAAGAGTAGTAACGCATCCGCGTCCATCCTTAAATAGAACTTCTGTTCCATTTGAGATTGGACGTGGTTGTCCATGGGCTGCAGTGA
>DWON01000154.1:0-42299 GCA_018251015.1 Phocides pigmalion okeechobee
AGCCCATGGACAACCACGTCCAATCTCAAATAGAACAGAAGTTCTATTTAAGGATGGAAGCGGATGCGTTCCTACTCCTACTACATTTTCCAATAAATAAATCGTAGAAACAAATCCTCACTTTGTTGGTGAATGTAGACGAAATAGAAGCGAGCTTTTATTGCATTGTATAACTCCGGCGACCGTCTCCGGAGTCCCAATCAAAAGTCCCAACTGCACTTAAGGACTTTGCACAAATGAGGCGGAGGAACAAACGAGGCTGCGTTGCGAAATTTTAACTTGATATTAATTAACTGTCCAAATTTGAGGAATATCACCGACATGGGAACAACGACAGATGACAAGATTTCTGTTTTAGACAATTAAGTGTAAATTGGCTTCTTGTTTGAATTAGATACGGACTTACATTTTGCCAATACTTATTTTAAATTAAACAATATATTCATAAAACAAATCTTTTTAGTCCCTTCATTAAAAATTACCTGCCTTGAAAGTTTAAACCCTTACAAATAGAATCAAAAGTATCCTTAGCTAAGGCATCATTAATAAAATCGCCTCATTATTAATTGAGATTATATCACGTAAAAAAGGCGTATTAACTGAAGTCTATTATTCTATTTAAAATTTATTAATAAGATATGTTATAAAAAGAGCCAACTTTCCCAAACGCAATAAATCATTTCAATAAATAACCACATGTGCATTGCAAGACTAAGAGCCCATAAATAAACGCCCCTACACTTGTATAACAACATCCTCAATTTCTTTATCGTCTTTAGCTCAAGTTTGTCTTGCTTGTGTCACAATTAATTTGAGACAGATTATAGGAATGCAAGTTTCAAGGCGGGAGAACTACGGTTCGAGCGCGGAGGTACCACCGCCGCCCTCATAATCCACCGTAAAGGATTACTTGTGTTATGGTTGGAGATGTGCGGTTGCCGGCTAGTCTTTAAAGTGAGGCGACCATTTTAGTTCTCAGGAGTAGGAACTTTTCTACGTTCGAGCTCAGATAGGATTTCAGTCGTGTTTGTGGTTGTACGTGAATCTCTATGGGCTACGACAACTTAACATCAGGTGGTTTGCATGCACGTTTTCTACTCTTATCACATAAAAAAATGCAGGTTAACATTAATTTTATGGGATTGTGATCGTAATGTTGAACTAAGAAAGAACTGATTGCAAAGATTTTATATCTTCTGTATTTTATACTCATTGCAAGTAGCCTTTTAACGATCCAGTAAAGAGATTTAAAATTTAAGATAAATAAATCGAGCTGAGACACAGCAAAAATGTTTTTTATTTACTTTGAATCGATGAATAAATGAACGAATGAGTCAAGAGAGGCTTTTATTTATTCTTAGCTTTACATCTTTACTTACATTATTTCTTTATTTGAACAATGTCAACAATGTGGATGCCGTACCCTGTAACATAAAGAAAACGAAAGGTACATAGAAAACCGCCACTTAACTTGAGAAGTATTCGTATTACTAGAAATGAAACTCAATTCTTTAAATACACCGCTAACTTTACAATGTATCGACAAGGGCGACTCGCAGGGTATTTTTAGACCACCTACACCGCGTGGTCTCGCCACGTGTCTATCAACAAGTGATAAACGTCAATACTTAAAGTCACCATGTGGCGTGGCTTTGTTGATAGTTCCTGAACTGTAAGTTTTTATACGAACGAAAGCTCCAAAAGATAACGCTCGTTATATAAAATCCAGTGTGCGCATGCTGGTAATTTTTCTCCTAAACAGCTTGAGCGATTGAGATTTTTTTTTAAGTAAAGTAAAGAGTAAGAAACGGGCATGCAGGCTACCTGATGTTAAGTGGTCACTGCAGCCGATGGACAACCACGTCCAATCTCAAATAGAACGGAAGTTCTATTTAAGGAGTAAGATGGTCGCCTCCAATAATGTATATCCGACAATCACACTTCCCGAACCGAAACACAATACACGAAAAACATGTTGCTTTACAGTAGGTTATGAGCTCTAACGGCTCTACCACCTTTTAGATATTTTTTAATTCACGTACAATGTTTTGAATTTTTTGTTTGGTTTCCTTACTTTCGGAGTCTCCGCATAAAAACTTTTAATACGACATCAGTCCCGCTGTTTAGTCCTTTTTTTCTTAACTAGATTAGCTTAACATTTAACTATAAGTAGTCAATATTTTTTCAATACTTGCATTAAAAAACATCGTAGGAAACCTTTACTCCTGCCAAAAGCAACTCGCACAGGTGGTTACCCTGTCAATGGCTAAATAACACCAATTATCCGTTACTGAAACATGCTATTAACTGAGCTAATAAATAATGAGTACAATTACAATTTCATATACACAAATGGGACAATATTTCATCGTCGGAGTTTAATGTAAATAGTCTATAGTTAATAAAATATTATTGTTTACGTCTTTTTCAATTTATGGTGTCGGTTATTAATTATATTGTTACGGTCGCTATTATAACTTACTGCGCATCACAATAATTGTCTTTTTACCCAGCGGCGACAGAGCCTGAAATAAGGGGTTAAATGTTGTGTATTTTTATCATTATCACTACAAAATAGAGTCTATCGCGACAAATTTCGTAGAGTCAAAATCTACCGAACGGATTTTTGAGACGGTTTGTAAGCAACAAACTAAGTGATTCATTAGTAAGGTATACTATAATTCATTTTGTTTTTTTTGTAGTTTTTTTGTAATTGGCCGAAATGGTTGAAAATGTTGAAAACACCATGCGGACTGGCAGCAGGCTGTAGGCTGATAGACATTTGTTTACTACAACATATCGTTATACTCATCCTAATGGTGTGAGTTTTATAATGTTATTACATCAAAAGTTAAAAAATCTGTTTAGAGGCTTTTTGGCACTATATTTTTTTATTCTTCCAAACACATAATTATAGTAATTGTAAGACTATTACTCCAATACATTTAGTTGTTTAAACGATATTTGGAATGATAAATTATGTATTTAAATGTTGAGTAGGTATTTCATCAGTCGGGTTTCTGTATTTCTTTTAATTTAATTAGCCTTGTTTGTTCCGTATCTTGACATTTTAAAGCGACATGTAGTTTTTATTCGTTTGTATTAGGATTCCTGAGCTCGCAACCGCCAACGTAGTTTCCAGGAATATTAATTGTACCTAATTATAATACGAGCTTTACCGTATGTAATTTTTATATGAGATAGAGTAGCCAACGAATATGTCAGTTACCTGATTTTAGGTGGTCGCTGCAGTCTATCGAAATTGACATACAAACGTCAAACAGGGCTGAAGTCCTATCTGAGGTTATACCTTGATAGTAGATAGACTCCTCAAGATAAAGATGGGCGCCTCGCTTTTAAACATAGCCGTCAAACGCATATCTCCCATTAAAACACGAATTGCTTTATGACGTATTGTACTGACAATGGTACCACCCCATTCGCATTATAGTTTTACCACCAATTGTAATACAGTTAAGTTCCGTAATACGTATATCATAATTATATCGTTTTGTAAGTTGGACATTAAGTAATTTATGTAAAACCTGAACCCAATAATATTTGTCATTAGTCACAAATAGAAAAAAAAATTGTCTTCATAAGACTGTAGATGGGAAACATCGAAATTTATGGTTATTGAAACATTTATAATTAAATAAAACTAATAAATATGGAGTAACTAAAAGATTATATGTTTTCGTTAATAAAATAAATATTTTTCTTTTTTTATTAGAACAATAAATACTTGATATAAATAGTAGAGGCTTCTAGTTGGTCTTACCCGCAAAACGCGTCGATAGTATACATCAAAATCAAACAGAAAAGTCAGCTATCTTATCGAGAAACCGCCACAGACATTACGAAGTCATTGTTGAGGACATTAATGCAATGTCCTGCAATGCTCACAATACCAGTCAATTACCGGACGCTGTGCAACTTTGACTTATTCCGAGCCAATGGAACAGGCCGGAGATCGTGTCAGTCATAATCTACCGCACGACTCTTCTTTGTTAAAGATGTGAAGATCTTCAATCACGTAGTTTAAAGATACATTAGTTATTACGGACGATACAGAGGTGTCGTCCACTTCATAAAAAAGGTCTTGAGATGTTGCGCATCAAGATAGGATAAAGAAGCTCCAACTACCTAAATAACGAGCCCCGAAGGAGTAGTGCCGACAGGATTAAGAAGGAATGTGTTGTTTCAATCACGAATTATCTGAGAAGAACCTTGGATTTTTAGCAGGTAACAGTCTCGCATAGCCTTTTTCTACGTCTCCACGAGGGAATTCTATCTATGACGGATTCCTCCAAAAAAGGGTGCGCTAGCCATACATCTATTCGCACATACCGTGGAGGCTTGGAATTCTACTCTTAAATTTCGTTCGTCGATTAGTAATTAATAATATCAATGTTTCTTGCTCAACAGTCAGACCAATGAAAACGTGATAAAGTTTGACTTAAAAATTATGAATTAACATTACGGATAAAAACCTCTAAAATCTTTTCTAGAACACATTCGCATTTTATTTTGAAAGATGATAGAAGGAAAACGATTTGACGTGGGTGGTGCCAGCGCCACGTCAAATTCTATAGTAATATAATTCTATAATTTTTGTAAAAAGATGTGACTATCAGCTCGCTTATGATAAGGCCATATTAGTCCTCAAAAGTAGCAACGTCTCTTTGATCGAATTCAAATGGAACTCAAGCGTAATGTGGAGTCGGTTACAGTTTCCATGATCGGCAGAAACACTTAACATCAAGTATCCAAGTATCTTAACATAATCGTTTGCTACATAAAAGAAAAAAGGTACATCGGTAGGGAAAAATAGAGCCCTACATCCGTGTTTTTCATTTTTTAACAAATTTTAATGACTAATAATTGTATTTTAGGTTTTAATAATGGTTTTTTTACTAAAAAGGATAAGGAATTTAATGTTTGTTATAAAGTGTTGTACATGGAGCTTGAGGAAATCTTTATTTTCGGGCTTCAGTTATAGCTCATTTACCTAATTTGCTTCTCTTAGGTTCTTTCGTAAAGTATAATTAAATGTTCTCATACCTTTTTTTCCATTCTGACGACTTATTTCATCGTTAAGTTATCAATTTAGATCACTCAATTATTGCAGTTGTAATGTTTAACACATTTATATTGAACAAATCAGTTTCAACACACTTCAAACTAACTGATCGTGAAACAGCAATTATGATGACTTAAATGAATGGCACTATCAATTGTAATTGGAGAAAGTCATAGCGAATGTGCCGGGAATAGAGAGCGAAACTATGGGCGTGACTGACGCGTTGTGGTATGGAAAATAAGCTTGAGACTTTGTGTATTAACACTTTGATTGCGACGCTCATATACTACATCGAGGCAGCAATGCGAGAGGCGGCACTAAACTGGAGCTGTATCCTCCAAACTGAAGATGCGCCGACAATTCACTGCAATATTCTATCTTTAAGCATCCATGTAACATTTGCGAATATACAGACTTTATTTCCGCCCGAAGTCTTGTAGTGCCGACGTAACTACAGCACTTGTGTTCGCCTGTAATCTATACAGATTTGTACGTATAACACAGATGTGTAAATACACAATATTGTTGTACACGGCAGGGCAAGTGTTGGTTATCGAAAAATAAATGATAAATGTTTTTGATGTGAATCATAAATATAAAAAAGTTATCGTAAATAATGAATCGTGCTTCTCTTTAATATCAAAATGTGTTGTGAAAAGTGAATATAAAATATAAACAGTCGTACATTGAAATACAATTACGCAGTAAAGAACATATTTCAGCGCACGATGAATTAATAAATTATTCATTTACACAGCCACGGAATGTTTGAACCTCCATAATTCATTCTACTTGCATAAGATATTTCATTATTTTAACCAATGACATCATTTTTGCATTGCAATTTTGAATAATTAACAGACTGCCAAAAAAGAAGAATTTCAACAATCAGTGTTGGTACATGAATACATCAAATATTTGTGAGTGAGTTTTTCGTCAATTTATATAGTTAGCAATTTGAATTACTTTTTTTGGGAGTTCCGTGTTAATATTTTTAGGAGACGTTCTGAAAGTCTACTGCCGATTTCTGAAACGATTATTGCACTAATAATCTTGAATTATCTATATTTAATTCGAAATAGCATGACATTCTATATTTGTGACAAAAGTCAACTCTGAAAAGTTGAATGGGTTGTATATTGGGCTCATAAATATGTCATGAATGTAAAGTAAGCACAGAAGAATTAGATAAAATGTAAACTTGAAAGTGTTATATGTAAAGTGAACTCAAGTTCTAGACGAGTTGTAAAGTGAAGTCAGAAGTCATAGATGTTTTCTACAATGAAAATGATAAACTCGAAATTGTTGTATGAATTGAAAAATAAATTTGGATGTGTCAGATGAACTCGGTAAAGTCAAATTAGTTATAGGCTAAAGTTGCATCTGTAAATAATATAAAACAAAGTCTGTCTGTGTGTCTGCTCGCGATAAACTCAAAAAGTACTAGGCGGTTTTTCTCACAGATTTCAACAACAGGTAGAATGATTCCTAAGGAAGGTTTTGGCGTATAATATGTTAAGTTTTTCTTAAATTAATTAGTTAAATTCAATATAGTAATTCAGTCGTTGACTGGATGCATGTATGAAAGAACAATAATGTAAGTTAATATAAATTCTATTACCCGAGTGAAGCTGGGCCGGCTCACTAGTAAATATTATAAAAAGTCACCCGTGACATCCGTCTGTTCATGATAAACTCAAAGATTACTGGACAGATTTTCTCACAGTGTTCAGCAACAGGTGGAGTAATTCCTGAGGAAGGTTTTGGTGTATAGTAAATTAAGTTTAATTTGTAAATTGGGCGAGAAATTAAATAGTTAAATTCAATATAGCAATTGAGTCGTCGTTCGAAATAGATGTATTTAATTATTAGTTTTTTCAATTAGGTAATGATTGGTTGCATGTATGTAAGTAAAATTAAGTAAGTAAATATAAACTCTATTAATCGAAGCTGGGCCGGGTCACTAGTTGTTATATATAATGTACATTTTACTTAGGTATGTTAGACAGGTTGTTGTTCACAGAGTCGTTCTTTTGCGTATATATATAAAAGGTCTAAAATCTTAGTCGTGTAACAAACATAAAAGCAAGTTGTTAATATTATGGTTTCATTATTGAAGAATGTTAATTTCCTTTGTCCATACTTCTTTTGAATTTAAGAAGCTTCCTTGTAATCTCGGTTCACGGAACTCGATCAACAAAGGAAGTATCGAGTACTCTCAACTATTGCGTGCTAATCCTGCAGCTACTCTTAACAAAATAATATCTTCGGTATTATATAATAGTAAAGACATTTAATTATTATTTTTAACATTCACTACCAGTGTAGTATGCGACCTTCAGAGCCACAGTGGTAGACTTCACACACCTTTGATAATTTTTTTTTTTTTTTTTTTTTTTTATTATGAAAGAGTAAGAAACGAAAATTCAGGCCTCCTGATGTTAAGTGGTCACTGCAGCCCATGGGCACCCACGTCCAGTCTTAAATAGAATAGAAGTTCAATTTAAGGATGGACGTGGATGCGTTATTACTCTTGAGGACTAAGATGGTCGCTTCCAATAATATGTATAAAACTTTATGAACATCTTTCGGTATGTTGGATTTTTTACGACGTTTCCTTAATGAGTTTAAACAAGTGATTTATTTTTAATAAACATATAACTTTAATTACTAGAGGGCGTACCAAGGATTCGAAACCTGAGCTTTTCGTATAAGGGCATGAATCTTATAAAAAGGTGGCTTACCGAATGTTTTCTCCAAATGCATGTTGATTTAGTTAGTAGGGTTAGTGGCCAACTAATCTATCGGATGCTTTCAAACGCCCTATCGGACCTCTGAGAAGGTTCTACAATTGCTATTTATCATTAATAAAATCAATACCTACTGCTTAACGTGTTCATCAAAGCAGGGAAGTATATTTTTTTGCCACTAGGTTTTATTAATGGTTACGATCTACCACACATAAGCTGCAAGCTACATTGTAAATACATTTTTATGAACGAATTTAATGTAACAAGCGTTACATTAAATTACCCTCTTTCATATTAATAGTTGTCAAGTCGTATATTCCTGGTAAATAAATAACACGGTTTCGCCGTACCGCCTACGAGTTTTCTATTAATATGCAAATATTGATGGAAGTTATTGAATTTCTTTTGTCATTGCAGTGCTAAGAGACCGCGATGTAACACAATTTATTATGAGATGAAAGCGAATAATTGATAGAAAAAATATTTGTAGTGAAATATTTATGCCCATCTGTAATTAATTAGTGTTAGGTAGACTGCAAGCCATTCATATTCTTAGGGAATTTAATAAAAAGTAAAAGAAAACGATTGAAAGAATATCTAATTTCTGAACGGTCATTTCTATCACGTACGTGCGAGATGTGGATCGAACTTCCTCCTGATGTCCTCTTCAAATAAATTGCAAAGAAAGCTCTCCTTGCCGGCAGTGCATTGTCGACTCCTCTGGTGTTGCAAATATCAACAGATCACGGTGACTGTCTTCCATCAGCTGGCATATCTGCCTCTTCTTTAGGATAGTCTGTAAATAACGAATTACGTCATTAAAAACTGCTTAAAAATATTAATATACTTTTGTAAGTAAAATTCCGTACTTTGATGCTGTACTGTATAAAAGAGCCTAACCTAGCAGTACGTATACGTATAAATCATTATTGCTTTATATAAAATATTGCTATTTCATCTGTTGAAACCATTAATTTTCAGGAAACGCATAATAAAATAACACGAACTTCTCTCCACGGAATTGTTAAATTCAACCACTACCACTTAATACGTTAAATATGTAAAAATATATTGTGTATCGCAAAAAAAATAACGATTTACGTGAGTGTGTACTCGAACCTCAAATTTCCAAGAGAGACAGTCAATAAATAAAATACTTTTCTCTTTGAGAATTAACGATACTCGAAAAGTTTTCATTTTAATGTTTCTGTACACAATGTTAACTTCCATTAACAATATTCTCGTTTGCATTAAAACAATGTGGAACAAGTTCTTACATGGTTGAAAAGCTGTCATGTTCTGAGACTAAGAACCCGTCACTAACGAAGTGTTTCGTGTGCCTGGTTGACATGAGCTGATGACAACCATCTTACGTTAAGTATTTTTAAGTACATAATATGTGAACTTCGAAAACCAGTACTTTACTCAAATATTCAAGTGCCAAAGGTATGGTTCGAGTTATATATAAATTGAATGGGTCGATGAGAACTTAACACTTTCCCTGCGGTTACAACACTGCTGTGTAATTCAGAGCGCGACGCGCTTGCGGCTCCTGCACACCTGTGTTGTAGGGACAAATTTGTATGGATTACGAGCGAACAAAAGTGCCTTTTTTACGTCAGCGATACAAGACTTGGTGCGGACATTACGTTTGTGTATTCGTAAATGATACACAGATGCTAAAAAATACAATATTTCAGTCATTTGTCGGCGTATCTTCAGTCTAATCGAATAAGCTCCAGTTTAGGGCCGCCTTCCGCAATACTAACCCGGTCATATACATATGTATATCCCCACCACAGTCAGTGTTAAATAAATTTGATATTAAATTATTACATCGACATTTTCGCTACGATTTAGTTAGGTAGCAGAATCCGGACAATAAGACAGGAGAGGTACCATAATTATATCGATTTTTAGCGAGAAGCAATTCTCGTTACAGTAAATAGACGCGGTAGCAGGCTCAATATGACTACGAATGTATAAATATTAATAGTGAATATGATGTTACAATTTTGTAGTAATTAATGTTATCGATTTCAGGTAGAACTCCTATTCAATTAGAAATAAATGAGAGATATCCATTGGCGATTATTATCCTTACCATCATCTGGACTGCATTTTCGTTTGCTGCGCTAATTTCATAAGGAACGAATAATATAAAAAACAATAGTGACATAAATAAAATACTTTACATTCGAGTAAAAGTACAAATAATGTTCTTTCTAGAACGTATATCAATAAAATAACTCGCAATTTGACCGCCAGTCAAGTTAAACTAGAAACTACGACATATTTTCTCAAAATTCCAAACATTCCTTTCAGGTATTCTTATAAATATCAAGTTCCACAACTTCTGTCAAGCACATAACTCGCTTACTTCTTGAAATAGGATTTTCAAAGGCCGATAGAGTAAGACTTCTTTTATGTACCATATTAGTTCAGTTAAAATAATATTTTTATAAGGCATGTGCGTGTTACTGATAATGAGAAGTTAAGATTTTGTCCGGCAGAACTACATTTGAGTCTAGGAGACAGCTTGTATAAGGATATTTTGTCTTAGTATGCTTACATGTGAATGCGTTTGTTGTCTGTATACGTCACACACACACAGACACATGCGGAAATGCAGATGTGTGTCTGAGTGTGTGAGTTCGTGCGTGTTTGTGCACTGTCGGTGCTTGTATTTGTATTTTATGAAGATTTTTATTTCTGAGTTGTAAGATCTTGATACATGTTAAGTGTAAAGTGAGAAGATTAGTTTTTGTTGGCTAGATTAAACTTATTAAGGCATTGTCCGCAACTACCAGTTGCCGCCCAGAAGTTGGAACTTACAAGAGATGCTTCGTTTTTGCTTTTCGAGTCTTGGTAACAAAAAACTTAGTGTACCAATTTTAATAAAATGTAACGTCGTCAAAATTATAAATCTTATATATTGTAGTGAGATATAATATAAAAGAGAAGTAATGTTCCAAGAGAAGATTTTGTACTAAAGCTTTACCTTTTATAGTCCCTAACGTTGAAATCAAAACTTTTAACTTTACCACATAATTAGTATGGTCAAATAAATAAATTAGGAATTTGATAACAAGGCTAACTTTAACCTGAAGTAGCTGAAAGAAGCGTGTCAAAATAATAAAAAATATTATATTCACTCACATCCTATGATAACAATATTCTGAAGAAAGCCAAGCTATATATTTAATATACAATTGTCGAATAAAATGTAGCGACATATAATTGATATTTTTCCCTTAAAAACAGACACCACTTTGGATCCAGTCTACAAAAGTTGATGTGTTTGCTGTCCTTAAACCTAATCCTATGTCTGATACTTGAATAACTTAAATGTAATACTATATTACATGTCCAGTGCCTTATAAGACAACACTTCGAGATTTAATGGTTTATTTACATTCCAGTTTACACTGCCTTCTTTTTTCTGCCGGTCAACCTTATCCAACAAGTGTACAAAGTTAATAAATTGATTTGAAATCGTATCTTTAACAATTATTAAGTATACGTTAATACCTAATACTGAAATAAAATATGTGAAACCACAGGAGTAACTTTCCATCCGTCGTCAAGTTCTATCCGTATAAAATGGAGCTTTTTACCTTTTAATAAACCTACATATTTTCAACGGATCCTGAATACGTAAGAATCTTAATTTATGTTTTCCTTCTTTACTATTGTTGGCAGATTGATTACCCATTGTTACGTTTGAGTAGTTGTTGGAACATCAGATTATTGGGTACTTGCATAACAATAATGCACCAGACTCGTATGGTTTCATAATGTACTAAACGTGTAAGGTTTAGATATTTTTTTCCAAATGTTTACAGTTTAGTTTGGTCCACGGCTCATACATCGTAATAGGCGATAAAGTTAAACAACATTGGGTGCGGTCGGGATTTGGACGGGTGATCATTGGTGATAAAGATTAAGCTATCGATATATCGTGCTAGTTAAACCTTATGTATTTCTGTTGCAATAATTTGTATAGAATTCTAATAGTTTATTACTACGCAGGCATTTGGCAGATGTTAATATTATGGATCGAAATAAGAACGTACCACTGCTGCCCTTGTAATTTGCCGTGATGTTTGACTCACTTTTATGTCTTGTGCGTGAAGTGGTGCGTTTGTCGGCTATACATACTGTGGCGACCTTCTGAGTTCTCACGGGTAATCTATCTCAGATATGACTTTATTCTTTAAAGTTAGTTATGAATGTCCATAAGCTCCGACCACTTAACATCAGGTGGCCGAGTATGTAGCTCGTCCCATATAAATAAAAATATAGCAGTTAATAGAAATAATGTTGAAAATTCTTATATGTCCGAAGTATAACTTTTGCACCTCTATGAAACGTCAGAGTAATAGCATAAATCCTTCCCACACCCTATCAAGGATATCAAGCGCGTATCATAGAACTTGCCGAGTTAACGCTTAAATAATTTTATATCAAAGGGTTCAAAGGATGTAACGAGAATATTGTTGAGTAAATTTATCAGTATTTAGGGTCTATACATACTATCGCCAATCTCAATTTGCTTCCCCTCAAGTCGAATATTAATCAAAATTTGTGTTAAAACGATACTGCGACTGGCTTTACGTATAATGCGGTCCAACCCAAAAGTTCTAGTTTGTTATTCGTTTTAAAGGTTATATAAATTTTTCTAGGCACTACCCGACATATTTCTCCTACTTTACGTCGTGATTTCCTGATCGTGGTTTCCTGAGGGATAACGGTGCATTACTAACCTATTTCACACCATTTAAAGTAGATTATGTCAATTTGTAGCTATGAGTACTTATTATTATATGGTCCGTATTACTATCGATTATAACTTATTTGCAAAATTAAGCAGCATCAGGTGCAGTGGGTAGTTAGATAGGTGACCAGCAGTGGCTTTATTTCTCATATGATATCGTGCTTCAAGGAAAATTTTCAACTGTGGGACACAGTTGATATCATTTCACTGCAAATATTAAAATGTAATTCACCACTAACGCAAAACTACATCAATCCAATCAAATTAGGAAAAAGTTTCACGCTCACCGTAAGGACACGAAAAGTGTGGCACCCAAATAAATAAAGTAAATTGTTTTGCAAATACGAATCAATGACCTTTATAACTAAACTAAACCCTCAGAGAATGTAGGCAAAAGTTTGTCCTTAAAAGATTAAGGGCATTATACGCTTGTGTTCAAATTCGTTTAGTGTGAGAATAGTTTTAGCCCCTATAATCGTTCTCAGTTTATGTAAGGGACGGTGAAATCATTTGCCGAGATCGTTGGCGGCAACTGAAAGGATTTCAAGAGAAACGGCTGAAGCAAGCGGGTTCGTTTAATCAGCATTTAGTTCTTGAATAGAGATTTAGTTTAAAGATTTTGAATAGAGAGTTTTGTTCGCAATGAAATGAATAGGGGTATTGAGTTATTGAAATGTAGATAATATCCACTTTTCTGCTTGAGAAGGAGTAACCTTCAGTCTATAAAAGTTAAGCTGTGTTCTACTAAAATATTGATTTCTACCATCAAAGCCTAGGATTCACTGTGTCGTGGATGCTATGGAAACACACAGAGAAATAGTCAAAGAAATCTGTTTGGCCGGTAATCGTCCCGGATCTGCACGTCAGACCTTAATAGGTACAATTGTGACTCACGTGAGTTGAATTTCATCAAATCATCAGAAACATCAAAAAACTCTTATCACTTTCATCAAAAAAAAGTTACCGATCAAAAAGTTCGTGGATGTTAGGGCACAAACGATTCGATGCGAACAACAAACAAACTCAACGGGAACATAACTCAGATACAGAATGTGGGTACAAACTATTTCATCCATTTAGTTTCCGGAACATTCGAAACAAGTTAACCTGTTCAGATTGAAAACAAGGTAACTTTTACTGATCCGAGATTATATTCAGTATAACGCCAGCACAAAATCATTCATAAGGTCTTTAGTATTCCGTTTTATACTCTACTACACTATGATCTTAGTCGATTTGCCTCGACAGCTTTCTTTCTTTTTTCTATCCGATTTGAAGGTGGGAGAACAATGGTTCGACCGGGAAGATACCACCACCGCCCTCATAATCCGTCGTAAAGCATTACTTGTGTTTCGGTTGGAGAGGTGCGATTGCCGGCCACATTTTGCAGCGAAGCGACCATCGTAGTCCTCAGGAGCAACGTATCTACGTTCGAGCTCAGATAGGATTTCGGTCGTGTTTGTGGTTGTACGTGGACCGTGCAACTACTTAACATCAGGTGGTTTGCGTGCCCATTTGCTGCTCTTCTCACATAAAAAATCTATCCTCTCACTTCTTTATTCTTCTTCCAGTTGATTCATTTTTCCCAATACTATTTGGAGCTGCTAATAACAGATACGTAGGTATAACGAAAATGTAAGTATCTACAGATTTCATGATTAAAAATTCCGGTGCTTAGCAAAATAGCTGGAACATTTCTCTTCACAGCGCACTGAGAGGCTCTGTCCTTCTAAAAAGACAGGCTTACAAAGAAGGACAATATCTCAGTTGACTAAGTAAACATAAAAGGATTCCTTTAATAAGTTATAATCTTTAAATTAGATAAAAAAGAACTCGCAGAGGTAAGCGAGTGCAAGCGACTTTAAGCTGATTGGTTTAGAATGCACACTAATTGACTCAGATTAACTCGTGAAAGAACTGCATTTTTTACATATTATAGATTACTGTTTGCCAGATGGGAGACCCTGCATTATTTGATCGGAGAGGTGCTACCACCTCCCGCAGTTGTTTTGTTTCGTGGAAACATGTTGTCGAGTTATTTATATGTGAGATGACCATTTTAGTACTCAGGAGTAGCAACACATCTATGGTGAATATCCATGGATTAGAGAGTAGAAGACTGCTTACAGACTTTAATTAATGGTAGTGACCACTTGTCGACCATTTTGTATGTTAATGTCTCATTATAATAGACTAATGAGTAATTATATTTTAAATACAATAATTCGGCAGAAAGCGGTCTTGCGCGTTCCTTGAAATGCTTCTCAGTTCTCATTAATTAACGAACTTTTGTAGGAACCAATAATATTCGCATACCTACATTTATGTACGATTTATTTGACTTATATGTACATGTTACATGTACGTCATAACATAGGTGTGTCAAAACATAAATGTGACTTAAATGCAAATTCATGTGTATCTTGTATTAGAAATGTATACTTTTAATAAATGCCGCAGGCGTGTTTAATTTTCCTAGTTATATTATTAAGCAAAGTGCTAATTTGAAACGCCGCATACCTACAGCTGCTATAAATTAAAATTAAGTATGGCGATGGTGTCGCTGGATCACGAAAATTTCTACCTACCTTTGCAGTTAATAGAAACATTTACGATAAGACTTAAACATTTGAAAACCTGTTCCCATTCATTAACAGTAGAGCGAGCACTGCGGTAGACATACTGCGAGTTGTTTAAGCTACTCAATTTGTGGTAAAACAACATGTTTTATGCTTGCAAGTATACGTACATATACCACATCACCTCTAGTTAAAACATCTTTAATACGATTCAATGCTTTAATGGAAGTTAAAGTAATGGCGTATGTTATAGACATAAGACAGCGATATAGTTTAGAGCAGCGATAACCAGTAATTGCAATTTTCTATTCCCCAATCAAATCGACCCTATCTAGGACAAACTTCGTACAAAATCGACGTGACGTTTTAACCAGACGTATTCGTTACTGTTCGTAGACATAGAAACGTTTGGAAGTACTTTCTTGTGTCTTTACAGGAGTCTTCATATACATTTGAAGTGGCGTTGTGTGGGGTGTAGTGTTTTGGTATGTTTTGAGTTTATCGAAGTTTGAATCTTTGTATCGTGTACAAATACACAGACGTTTTTTTCGCCAGTCTTGTAGCGCTGACGGAAACACCGCGCTTGTGTTCGCCCGTATTCCATACAGAATTTTACGTACAACACATGTGTACAAGCCACAAGCACGTTGCGCAGCGTAATACACAGAAATTTTGTACGCCGTAGGGAAAGTGTTAAATCCGTCAATTTGTGACAAAACAGCATGTCATTATATATATTTACTTGTAGGTATTTTGGTTGTTTTGATTGTATCGAAACATTTACGAAGTAAAAATATTTTTGAATACTTAACAGATTTCATAGTCACTGAAGGAAGACAGAAATAATTTTAGAAAAATGTTGGTTAAACAGACTGTATTGAAATTTACGTACTGTGGATAGCAATTAGGATCTTTAAGCTTTTTTATATTTGCGGTGAGATATCATTACATGTTTGAAGGTGGGAGAACTATAGTTCGACCGGGGAGGTGCCACCTCTGCCCTCATAATAAACCGCAAAGCATTACTTGTGTTTCGGTTAGAGAGGTGCTGTTGCCAGCTACACTTTGAAGCGAGGCTCAGAAGTAGCAACTTTTCTACGTTCGAGCTCATATAGTATTTCAGTCGTGTTTGTGGTTGCACGTGGACGCCAATGGGCTGCGACTACTTCACTTTTACGACATTTTCGGATTTAGTCTTTAAGACCATCAAAGCATTGGTGATTAACGACGATAGATAAGTTTAGCTACACGGTCATTTGTTACTTATCGGTACAAAAAAAATGGAGTGTTTATTTATAATATTAAAACTACCGCTTGTTACTAAATGCACACGGTGCATATAATAAAACAGCATTTTTTTAAATGTTTGTCTCTTTGACTATTCCTTTCGGCTAATGTCTGGAATGGCTGGACCGATTCTGATAGGACCTTCACTGGCACATAGCAGATATAATGAGGAACTTAGGCTACTTTTAGTTTAGAACTGTATACAAAATAAACACGGACGATTTCGCGGGCCCAACTCGTATTGCATAAAAATAAATAAATAACGAAACATTTATTGCGTCCAAGATTTACTGTAGGAACAAATATCGTTGAAAAGCTTGCTCAGCAAAAGTAATTAACAGCACAGCGGACATTGCGGCTGAGCACGTACTGAGAGTTGTTTAAGCCAGTCAATTTGTGGTAAAACAACATGTACATGTAAATAGATTAAACTGCCAAGTACATCGATTGAATCTGAGTTTATCAAAACAAGCAATGTGCCTGATATAAAATCCCATCAAGGAGCAAGACCACTTCCTTTAAGGGTAAATCCTCTTGATGTTGCTTATGAGTAAGTTTACAAGGGACAACAATTTAAAAGTACATGTAATTTTTTTTTATGTGAGAAGAGTAGCATACGAGCATGCGAACTACCTGATGTTAAGTGCTCGCAGCCCACAGACATCCACGTACGACCACAAACACGACCGAAATCCTATCTAAGCTCGAACGTAAATACGTTACTACTCCTGAGGACTGAGATGGTCGCCTATCCCAGTTCTCCAACCGAAACACAAGTAATGCTTTACGGCGGATTATGAGGGCGGCGATGATACCTCTACTATACTACTATTGTTTTACTATATAGCTTTATATATATATAGCTTTAGCTAAGAAACAGAGACCAATATGAATGTTATTAAACATGTCATTGTTAAAAGATGCACTCAACATGTCATAGCAACGACCCCACATGAGATAAGGTGCAAATTGACTTCAATATCTAAACATTTAACGCGTACGAAGGCTTTGTGCAAGAAAAAATCTCCGCTAATTGACCACCGGGAACGGCGGAACAGCGCCATTAGCATAAAGATGTCCCACCACATAATATAGGGCTGCCATTTTCAATTTATAAGTTTTTATGATTTTTATTTGAGAAGACAAATAAACAAGCATGTTGAACTTATCTTAAATGTTCATCCCATTGAATATTACATCAAACAGGATTAAATTTCTTCTTGCGGTCGTACTGTACGTTTCTACTTCTGAGGGTAAGATGGACGTCTTGCTTCAAAGTGTAGAGGGCAGTCGTATTCCGACCGAAACAAGAGTTGTTTCAGAGTGGATGAGGGCGACGGCCGTATGGCACAATATACGTCTAAAATCTGTAGTAATAATAATTTCTATACTTATAAATCACACAAGGAAACGCTATGTCGTGCATGCTATAGACATAGACAGCACGTATACACGAATACATAAACACACAGATACACCCATATCTAAATGTATCCTTTAGATCTGCCTGAACTGGAATCGAACCGGTATTACGATCACCTTAACACCAATGGTCAATCAATTTACCTCAAAAACCCCTATCTTGTTGAATGGAATCTGTCTCAAACGTACTTTGACGTCTGTAAACATATAGCATCAGTTGGACTACACGGTTCTTTCATGCTTCAAATTAAGTAAATAAAAGCTAGAGCCTGAACTTTTAAACAAGATCTTATACTACCTTTTTACCTTCCATAAGAAAATATCATTAGGTTAGCGAAAATATTTATTAACATTCAAGAATAGGAATTTAACAAAGGTTAATATGTTATGTTATATAACGGGTACTCACGATTAACGATTTTTGTTTTTTAATTGCCGACATTTCGAACCAGTTGCATGGCTCGTGGTCACGGCAAAACTGCGGTGGCTGGGGGAAACTGTTGAAAGCTGCTAGTGAAAGATTAATCTTAACCTTAGGTCTAGTTCGTTTTTCTTTTTTGCGTTCCATATCACGACACACAACACTAATTGTATCTTTACGTACTGAACTTTGCACTATTTGTGATTTACATAAACCAACCACTGGATTCCACGTTTGGGCTAACTTAAAACCATCTTTATTGAAGTTCTGAGGATGTTTCTTCTTTATCTCTATTGCCTCTCTTACCAAACGCGGAAAGTAATGGCGTTCAGCTGAGATCACCCGAGGTTGGTGTAGTTGTATCCAGTGGTTAGGTCCTGCGTTGAGGATGTGCTTCTTTGGATTGTTCTTATGTTATCGTTAATATGTTATCTAAACAACACTTAGTTATAAATATAGTTAATGTGTTTGTAATCTGTTTTATTTAGTTCTAAGTTTTTGCTAATTTAGATACTATCAAAACGAAATTTTGTCTGTCTATTGGTTCAGTTCAATATTGTCAAAGATTTAATGTACTATTAGATAAACAATAACAAGTGACAGAACATTAATCCCCTGATAAGTACTTCTTTTAAATTCCTCCCTCGATGTAAAGCATACAGGATATAGGAATTTATTCGAGTATAAAATAGGCCATTGTTAGAGGGAACAAGAGGCAGTAGGTATGTGTAAAAACCACTTACAATAATAATACAATAATTATATAATAATAACAAATCAAAGGTAAAAATTACGAGCTAATAAAACGGCTGACATTCAACGTCTACGCAGATTGTATTGTCCGTAATTGAATTTGTAACTTACTCTTTCATCTTCAAAGTAAACTCTTAACAATAAACTGTTACGACAAAAACGTGCTTCGAAAGGGCAAGAAGTTAAATTTACGCAGAAAAATGTTATACTCGTATTTCTTTAACATTTTTTCATAGATTTCGAAACAAGTATTCGGACGCCCTTCAAAGTCAAACAAATTTAAACTTCTCAAACTGGGGGATGGTAGCCCTACGTCTGCAATATAATTAGCCACTGAAATGTAAGGTTATCGCCGTTTTATTTACTTCCTTAATAAGCTTTTTAAAATAATATTTGCTGACCAGTGAACGAAGCTGTTGGTTTTTACGACTTTCGGAGAATATTAAAATTGGTTTGTGAGATAGTTAACAAGTAAAAGGATATTGCTTTTATATATTTTATACACTCTTCACTTACACTTCAAAGTTTCCAATGTAACCCGAGGAGAGTAAAAATATAGGGTAACATAAAATCTCCTATGAATTTATAAATGACTTTTTAATACAACTTCATGCATTCGTGCTTATGATGAACCCAAATTTATTTCATTGATATATCGATTATTTCTATATTTTATTACTTTTATTTTTTATTTGAATTAAGGTTAATGTTAAGAATAACGAGCGAATAGCACACAATATTGGAATTATCAAATTATGATCAATAATGTCTTGTGATTATTCAAATTGTTTCTTTGGTATTCGATGGTAAATATCACAATTTAGTTATTTAAATCTAGGTAAACAGAGTTAAATTTTACTCAAACCTAAAATGTAAAATTTTGTTCATCTTTCAGTATGAACCAACCTTAACGGGACTTACAGAAACTTTATTGTAATATATACCTTTTTTATTTAAGGCCAAAAATAGGTAACAGATATAAAGACCTTATTGTAAACGTATGTTTTGGTACAAAACTGGCAGTTTACATCTAATAGTTTTTGTAAAGTATGTCATTGTTTTTACTATATTCTGCGATAATCATTTTGTTTACATTTTTAAATATTAACTTTAAACGTAATATTTATAGCGTTACCTTTGAAGTAAATCTTGAAAATATTAATGAGGTTGTTAATTCAGCCAAGCCGTGATAATTATAAGAGTATGTAAAAGAAATACCGTGGAAGAAAACTGGTAGAATATGTTCTGCTGTCTTTTCCATACAAGTAATTTGGACGTGTGCCAAGGATCTCGGAAAATGTCCTTATTTATGCACCATCAAAAAGTAGAGTACATACTTAAAATTGTGTTGTTTTTCTTTAATTATCGTGCATATTTTTTGTTACCTCTTATTATTTGTACAATCATTTCGTATTCTACAATTTTTTTCTCTACCATCCCCCATTTATGTGTTTAATGGAAAGATATATTTGCATGCTCTTACTCTTATATATGATGCGATCGTTTTAGTACTCAGAGTGCGAGTAACAATGATTTGTCATTGACTCCTGGTAGGTCCTCTATATGTAGTATACAGATGTCCAGGACGTTAGTGACTAATTAACATAAAGTAGAATGCCCATTGGCTACTAGGATATCATAAAAAAACTTTGTCCTCTACCTGCCGTATCAGTCATTAGATTATACATATATCTGTATACAAACATTTGGTGTTGGCAATGAATGGAGCTCTTATCAAGTTTGAAAAGCTGTCAAAGCCAAGTTTTTACGCTCCATCGAATAAAAACTTGTTGGCAAATAAAAAATTGTTTTGTTTCATTTAAATGTCAATACAATTTGTGTGGATTAGCTTCCGGAACTTGACTGTTAAATAACATTCCTATAAACGTTTATGTTTACAGATATTTAGATAAAAAATACAAACAATTCATTTATCCATAGATAAATTATCACCATCATCATTTAAAATTATCATCAAGTTATTAATATATCATAGCTGATTACGGTCCTTACTTCAAAATTGTTTTTAATATTATGATTTTTAATTAATGAGGCTTTAGTGCAATGGGGTAGCTTTATTGTTTTTGAATATAATGAAGTATTCTCAAGGGTGCCGGTGTCAACGTCATTTTTCTTTGCTTAAACTGTAAGTTGGATTGCGTGCTCGTTTGCTATTTCAGTTTTATTAAAAAAGTACAAGTATCTAAGTGTCTAATATTTAAAATTGCGTTAACAATATCCACAGTTACACAACGTGTACATAATACTGACGTTACTATCTGTATGGACAATGATCTACTCAATCACAATTTAATTCAATTTACTTATGTAAAAAAAAACCTTAACTCTTTATTTTGTTCATTTATTTTAATTGTCGTTATACATGGCAACATAAAATCAATGTTTAGATTTATGCTAAGCTAATTGTAGAGATATTACAATAATAAATATTACAAACATTATAATTGCAATTTGCATAAGTAATAATCGGATGATTAAGCATATGCTGTCAATGTCACTGGCCATAGATATATTTTAATCGGATTTCAATCATGACATTACGGCGGTTCTTACGACTGAAATCAAGATATTTCACAAACAGCTTGGCATTGAATGTTAAACTGACCTTTTGCTGAGTTAAGGTTATCAATCCAAGGTTTCCTTTGATAATCGATGCAAAACTTCCTTTCAATCTCTAATACGTATGATTGATCTTAAGAGCACTTATCATTTATAACTTGAGAATCATAGCCGCAACAGCTTTCTTAACTAGTAGCTAGTTTATAGCTAGTTAGAGCCCTAAAGGAGAGTTTTGTTTTTCAAATTTCTCTCATCTATAATTTTTCTATTTTGGTCGGCGGGGTTCATGGCTACACTTACAAGCGAGGCTATCATTTTAGTTGTCAAGACTAACAACGCCTTTCCGACACAACTTCAATATGCTCTAGTTTGGACGTAAACGTCCACGGACTGCAGTAAGCATTTAACATCAGGTAACCTGCACGCTCATTTGTCTGTCTTCTAAAATAAAAATATAAAGCAACGTTGGTATTCGCCTGTGTCAGTTTGTCCGCTTATATCTTCTAAAACTTGCACAGGATTCTGATGAAAAGAACGATAAATGAGGAAGATTGTATGTATAAACTGTAAATATTTTGTACAAAATAGCTGAACTATGACAGCCTTTGGCCAGAAAAAACTATTTTGGTACGTAAACCGAGACCGAAGACACAAAGGCAAGATGGTATTACGCAGTGGGGCTGGTTTTTAAATGCATTAGATACGGCAGGGTAGATACTATTAGGGTGTACGGTGACTCAATCAACGTGGAGCATGTATTGTGTTTGTTACATTAAGACATTTTACTACAATATTAATAAATACACTTTTTTTATAGTGAAAGAGTAAGAAACGGGCATGCGGGCCACCTGATGTTAAGTGGTCACTGCAGCCCATGGGCAACCATTCCAATCTCAAATAGGACAGAAGTTCTATTTAAGGATGGACGCGGACGCGTTCCTACTCTTGAGGACTAAGATGGTCGCCTCCAATAATGTGTATTCGGCCACCACACCACCCTAACCGAAACACAATACATGAAGAACATGTTGCTATACGGCGGGTTATGAAGGGGGCGGTGGTGCCCCCCGGGCGAGCTCTAACGGGTCTACCACCTTTATGATCACTATATCCGAACAATTTTTTTTAGTATCAACAAACATTTATTTTCATATTTACAATGATAAAAATCTTAAATCAAAAGGGAGTCCGTTCGCTACTATGTCAATAGTAAAGGGTAAACAACTAAAAAAGTTCTCATCTTAAGACTGTAGGTTTCATAAAAATATTTTACCCTTGTCAATCTCAAGAATGAGGCATAAACTGACTGGAAGTGGTTGACGACATTGTGAAATTACGAGCTAACTCCGACCGACATGAAACGTGGCGTGACGCGGCGACGGATCCTTGTAACGTTCAACGTGTATTGTTCCGATGTTTCATATCCTGCGAAACTTTATATTATTTTATTGTTGTATTCTATTTACAAAACATGACACTTTTTGTATGTTGTTTATGTTTTACAAATTGTAATTTTGTGATCTTCTTCAATTCGATTTATTTTGTGATATTTTATATGAGGAAAAAATATTAACGTTTGTTGGATAATCGTCACATTCATTTTTATTGAAACCTATATTTTGATTAAAAAAAAACTAAACAAATGACTACAATTCAAAATTACAAAATAAATAAACAAATTATTACAATTAACAGTAGCAAATGAAATAAAATTGAAATTAGGGGTCATTGTATCTCAATTGAGTTAAAAAGCAGTAAAAAAGTTTGAAAAACTATTAAATATCAAAACTAAGGTGACAATTTCATATTTAACATTAAAAGATAAAAATATTCTGACAATATTAAAAGTACCTAATATAATATCTTCAATATACAATTGGCAACTAATTATAATTGAGGTATGACCATTTATCCCTAATTAATAAAAACATTAATTTGGAACCCGTGACATGGAACCCCAATATTGTATGAAAAGTTGTCCGTCGCCCTATAATTACACTATTAATTTTAAGTTACTATACTATAATTAGCAATGTTTACGCTTAATATTTACTCTTTTTTGGAAGCGTTTAAATAACATTGTTTTAAATTGAAGTTAAGTGTTTATTACAACTTGTGAATATTTATTACCGGTCTAAATAAAATCTTTATATGATATAAATTATCTTAATATTATAATGAAGCGTGCAGTATGCAAAATTTTCATAATATTTCCGTAAAATACACAACAAAAATCATTAATTACGCTACATAAAAATAAAAACTTTAAAACTAAAGCTCGACAAGTTCACTAATGTATTCACGTATACAGTATAGTACGAGTCATATTACTGGTATTTTATTTGCAAAGATCTAACTTAATATTATAAATAACATCACCTCATTGTGCAACATGTATATTTTTGACGTTTTTGAATAAATAATTATATTAATTAATGCACACGTCACTTGCATGTCACTTACATTATTTCTGTGTAAAAATTCACAGAAATGAACATAAATATTCATAACGTATATATGATTTTAAACTAATATTATCGCGGAATTTATATTTTTTACTACGTACCGGGTACTCACGACTAATTAGTTTAAATATTGGCAATCAAAAATTATTAATCGTGAGTTCCCGGTACATA
Source organism: Phocides pigmalion okeechobee (assembly GCA_018251015.1). Classification (NCBI taxonomy): domain Eukaryota; kingdom Metazoa; phylum Arthropoda; class Insecta; order Lepidoptera; family Hesperiidae; genus Phocides; species Phocides pigmalion. Next base: position 24,289 of record DWON01000154.1, read on the forward strand.
GTGAAAATTTGCCGTATAATCTATGTATCTAAAAATTACCCTCGTCAGTCTAATAGAATGAGGTATAAACTGACTGGAAGTGGTTGAAGACATTGTGAAATTACGAGCTAACTCCGACCGACATGAAACGTGGCGTGACGCGGCGACACGATCCTTGTAAAGTTCAACACGTTATTGTTCCGATGTTTGATGTGCTGACTCTATATGTTGTTTTACATACAAAGTAACAAAATGCACTAGGTGTGTAGTATTAATTAGTAGGGACATCGATAGCTGATTACATTTTTTCAAAAACTAAAAAGAGAAACGAACTCGAGGTAGGGTAGATGGATTAATCAACTATTAATATTTATTGATTGTCCCCCCGCCACCGTAGTTTAGCCGTGAACACGAGCTATGCAACTGGTTCGTAATATCGGCAGTTAAAAATCGTTAATCGTGACTATCTGGTACATAATAAAAAATACTTTTTTTTAAGCGTCCGTAGTAAATGTGCTGAAAACTGCTAAATTTCAGATGGACTCACGCATTTGTGTAATAGTAAAATGTAAAATGGTTTCTTTTTTACCTTTACTTGTGCTTTAAGAAATTGCTTTTTGCCAAATTTTATTGTTGTAGGTTAACGGGAAGTATCCTGTAGGTTTTTTAATTAAGTGCCAAAATATGTGGTGTCAAAATATGAGGTATAACCGGCTGTGCCTTTTGATTGTATGGATTTGAATTTAAAACTCCAAGAGTAAGTATTCAGATATAATCTCAACTTGATACCTCCTTACGTCGTTGCGATAAAAGGTCTTGACATGCAGGCTGACAGTTAGACATACATAGAAGTGATCTTAAAAGATTCGTTTTCTCCTTTCGAATTAAAGATCCCTTACAAAACATTGGTAGTATGCCGCGATAAACGAATTATATTGTCAATAAATTAAAAACTTTATTATAATTACCCTCAGTTGATTATCTCAAATAATTAATAATCGAAATATTAGTTGCCCTTTCAATTAAAATATAATAATATACTATGTTGTATACAAGGAAGACGCAACAAAGTAATATTTATTAGTTATTGCAACATTTAACACAAAAACTAAAGGTAATAAATAGTAATGATAAAGAAGACTCGTTAATTAATTTACTATGGATTATTCAAATTATACATTAATTATCATGCCAATAAATGAGTCCTACTTGATACCAGCAACTTCGTTTGTTTTGTTTATTAATAACGCCGCTCCCCTTACCCATCACCAAACACATCATTAAACTAAAAGTCGTAATTTTATAAAACTTTGTAACTTTATATAAAATGAAGATATGCTATATTGTGTGTCTAAAAAGTAAACTAAAAACGTATCAAATTACACCTAGTAGTTTTTGTGTGATGAGCGTTTAATAGTAGACCTATATTGTTTTATTTATGTAGATAGTGTAGTGACTTCGCTCGCATAGATTTAATCGATATAGTGTCATGAAATATAATCGCTATTCTACCTTCTTAGGGCCGGGATTTGTCTCAGTTTGTGTAGACAAAGAACCTATCTGCAAATTTTCAGGATTCTAGGGTCAGCGGTTTCTGCTGCACGTTGATATCTTGGTCTGGCAATCTTTACCCTTTGATATACATATAGATAAGGAGTATATATAAATTAGGTGATATTTTATAAATAATAATAAAATACCGTAAATACTCAACAGCGATTCGCAATAACAGATATTTTGTTTTCTATTTAAATATTTATTTCCAAGAACAACTCCATCTAACTTGAAAATTGTATGCGGGTAATGAAAACTTGGTCGACTAAAGCACATTTTCATAATGAGTTAAGTTTAACGTTTCGTGCAATAAGTTGAGTTATTATGTTCACCGTGACGCCATGCTACAAATAGTATTCATTTAAAATTAATATCATGAATGAATATATTTTATCGGTATTAGTTATGTTTTTTCTATTTACTGACAATCTGTGTAAAAAATGCTATAGATTAACTGAATAAGTAGTTTTCGCGTTAGGAAAATAAAGGAACAGATGCACAATGTTACAGTTTTATTTAGTAACAAGGATGAAGATTAAAAAAGCGAAAAATGAACAGTAAAATAAAATATCCAATGCTTGAACGACGATTGCGTGGTTTAACCGAGCTCGTAAGAGGAAAATAGCTGATCGGAGATTCCATAAATACTTTGAATAGACGGAAAATGGCGGCGGAAGATCTGATTTTGATTCGTAAATGTCGTCTATCTGAAATAAATTGTACTTGTAACACTGTAATAACGATTAATGTTAATGTGAAATTAAATCCATTGCAGTTATAACAGAATTGCAAAATTTTAAGTTTTTCAATTGTACCGTTATACAGAATTCGAGCTTTCAAATGAGTGTAATTTCCATATTAATGTATAGGATACAGAAGATGTGAATCAATAGCAATTCTATATAAAGCTAGATAACATTGATTAAATCCATTGTGAGGATAATTTGATGAATGAATAACTACATCCAGATGTTATTATTATGTTCACGTTATTAAAATTGGTCTGAAAATTAAATTATCTGCTTTAAATTACTACGTTGAAATCGACATATATTTAAAGACTGTGACTGTAACTAACTTACTGTCCCAAACGAGATCGCTCAGCTTAGAACATTGAAATTCTTCAGATAAGTCCTTTATCATAAAAATAGAGCATTATTTATTGAAATATATTGTTATTACAATAGGTAATATCTGCGCGAGCAAAGCCTTCTTATTTATAAAATCCCCAAAAATTCTTACCGTGTTTCTCATAAAAAGAGTTAAACAAATTGATTACTTTACTTAAGTAATATTTAAAGCAAAGTTAGGAACTTACTCAATGAATAAGTGATACTATAGTATAAACGAATTTATAAGTGACAATGATAAGGTCTGATATAGTAACATTATTTTCTTCGATATATATTCTAAGTTTAATTTATTGTAATATGTAATCCAATTCTAATTTATTATCCTGTGACATGTAATACCTACCTATTATGTGTATATTTGTACACCTGTGACGGGTAGAGTAAGCGGACTCATACACCATATTAATGACCATTCTTGTATTTCACCTTATTCAACAAATAAATGATATTTATAAATATATATAGAATAAAATATAATGAAATAAATAAATGGTATTTGTAACTTTGAAGAAGGCTAGAGAGAGAAATTGTATTTAATTATTCAATTGTTTATCTCTTTTTAGTAATACGCCAAATGTTATATTCTTTCACTTATGCAATATAAATATAAGCTATATTTCACTTTAAAGAAGTGAAAACTTTACCTTTACCAAAATCATACCAGATAATATATGAAATACATTATTTTATTAATTATAGTAAAATATAGTAATATGTATATAGATAATTATCGCGAAAAGCGAAAACAAACAAGTAATTCTTTGAAACGAAATTATACCGCCTGCGGCTCTCTGAGACTAAATTAACTTAATTCTAATAACTCTTGTTCCTAAGTAGGTAAATTCAATAGCGGTATAAATAACAGCCAATTTTCAAAGCAATATTTTGTTCATGAAAAATATTCATAGAAAGGCCTTTTATGATATCGAAAATATAATTTTATTATCCAATTTATTACATTGTGAAGCAAAATATATGAGGTTCTATAAATTTATTCACAATTTTAGGGACTGGGAATCACTTATATGGCGGAATAAGGTATACATTTTTTCGTTAGTATATATCTATTCGGATATGTTATATTTAAAGCTGTATGTTTACTATTCTTGTAAGTTTACCTGTACATGTATAAATCCTTTAAAATAATTCCCCTTTTTGTTTAATTCAAAGCTTTAGGAGTTCCCAAATTGCTTTTCACTTTGCACGAACTTTAAGTATATAATCCGTTAGAAAGCTAGTAAGCTTTAAACGATTACTAGCACTCACTATTAGGTACAATCTAAGAACTTATACTAGTAGTGTATTAAAAGCAGCAAACAAGCATTCAGACCATCTGATGTTAACACTTTAATTGCGATGCTCATACATATATTAGAACGGGTCAGTACTGCGGGAAGCGGCACTAAACCGGAGCACATTTGTGTAGACTGAAGAACGCCGACAATTTACTAAAATATTTTATTTTTAGCATGTGTGTATTATCTACGAATACACAGACTTAATGTCCGCCCTCTGTCTTTAGCGCAGAGTCGCATGCGCGTCGCGCCGCGCATTACACACTGCAACACTCTGACGGTTGTTTAAGATGGTTTATGAGGGCTGCTGTGGTACCTCCCCGGTCAAATGATAGGTACACTACCTGTCGATTTACTCTACAGTAGGATTATACAATGGCTATTCTTTTCAAATATAATCTTAGTTACATGCTGTATAACGTCATTTAAAAATATTACTAAAATAATGACGTTAAATATTTCTGTTTTTGGTCATTATTCAATTCCAAGAAAATAAAGCTTAATAGTACTTACTATAACGAGACTTAAGGTACGGGTACTCTGTGTAACAAATGTAAGGGAAATTAAACACACACAATAAAATAAACAAATATTTCACTTTAATATAATAATAATAATTGAGATTTTTCTGTTACCGGGTTATTTGATTTAAAAAAAGTATGACACCGAATTAGAGATAATATGTCTGTCATGCAAGTCGAATGTGGAACACGGTCGGAGAATCCGATTCGACAGCAGTTGACGCGATGCGTTTACGTTAGCCGATCGACGACGGATATGACGTCATTACTGTAGCGATATGCCGCTCCGGCCGGAGGGACATACGTCACGCGAGTTGTGTCATGAAACAAGGGTTGCAACTTACCGTATTTGTCATATAAATGTTAATTTTATTTCAGTATAATACGGATATGTAATAAAAATGTTCAAAATAATGTAAATTGCAATTTCTTATGCGAGACATGATTAAAGACACTACAATTCATAAAATAAAATCTTCGTATTGTCGAAATCGTGGTTTATATATCTTAACTTGTTTAGAACTAAGATTTTCGCCTCCCTCGTAATTACAACCGACAACCACATCATTTTAACCCAGAGAAAAAAAATACTTAATGGCGACTTAAGAGAGAAATGGTATACTTCTCCAGTTAAATTGATGAATAGAACTGTTGTTCCATCTACTGTCTACGAATTTATCACAATATAAAAATAATAAATACATTTAGCAGCCCTATGCATCAATAAGTAAAGCACTCTTGCAACACTGTGCCGGCCTCATTTGATGCATCAATGTTTTAGCTTTGAATATTTGCGAGGCCATTCGTGTTCCAATCCTGAAAAATACACAATAAATCTATCATTAACTTCCATTCTTCTTTATATAAATTACAGACAGAATAATTCATGTAGTTATTTACACTATCCAGCCATTATAAATATGTAAAAAATTAAACAGAGAGATTATTGTGGCAGAATTAATTACGTAGGTTAACGGGTGGTGAATTTATAGTACGGCTAATTCTTGTGTTTCAGTTGTAGAAATGTGGTTGCCGGCTGCACTTTAAGCGAGGAGGCCATCTTATTCCTCAGTACTAGTAAAGCACTATGGTCGAATTGTAGTTCTAAAACGTATTAACAAGTACATACATACGTACATATAAACATATAAATACAAATACGTACACATACATATTTTTTTATGTGAGAAGAGTAGCAAATGAGCATGCAAACCACCTGATTAACTATTCGCAGCCCATAGACATTCACGAACAACCACAAACACGACCGCAATCCTATCTGAGCTCGAAAGTAGATGCATTGTTACTGGTGAGGACTAAGATGGCCGCCTCGCTTCAAAGTTTACACATACACATACGAATACATATACGCATACGCATACGCATACGCATAAGCATACACATATACATATACATATATATTGCTCGCATGTATGTACAATTTATTTATTTATTTATTTATTTATTTATTTATTGCACCTCTATGAACATAAAAGATACAATAGGGCAAACTTAATGCCTGATGGCATTCTCTGCCAGTCAACCCTGGGTAGAAGGAGAGAATGGCGGCAGGTGTTAATTATATATACATGTACACAAACTCGAAAATCTTTACCCTCAATACGAAGCAGTGAGGTAAAAACGTAAAAAAATAGACAAGGCAGTGGCAGATATCAACAAAATAAATTAAAAAATGTAAAAAGATCATAAATACCAAATCATTGGTGTTAAAACTAATTTTTTGGTTGAAATGTGTTTTCATAAATTGAGTCCGGAACACAACATCATTACTTATGCACGTAAAAATTGGAATGTTTCCAACCTTAATAAATTTACTCCGTTTATTTTAATAAATTTTATTAGCGATAAAGTATTAAAATTTGGTCATATTTGCAAACGCGTCGTTTTATTATTGAAACGAATGGCAATGTGCTTCTGAGGTTTTGTGTCAAATTAATTGATTTATTTCATCACGTAGGTAGGTGTAAATAACATAACACATCATATTTTGTTGAGTTCTTTTTTATCATTTGAGAAGGGTAGCAAACGAGCATGCAAACCACCTGATGTTAAGTAATCGCAGCCCATAGACATTGACTTCCAGCCTCAGAAACGAGTTAAATCATATCTGAGCTCGAACGCAGATGCGTTGCTACTCCTGAGGACTAAGATAGTCGCCTCGCTTCAAAATGTAGCCGACAACTGCATTTCTCCAACCGAAATCCAAGGAATGCATTACGGCGGATTATCAGGGCGGCGGTGGTACCTCCACGATTGAACTATGTATTCTTCCACTTATCAAAAGTGTAGGCAAATATGTAATTAATTGATTAGCCTCAAGATCAACCTCAACTCATGATTTCAGTTGTATACATTTCAGCGTGCGTACCAGGAATAAACTAACAAAACCTTAGATACGATTGTTACCTCTTAGTTATGAAATAAACAAACTAAAAGAATCATCATAATCCACCTGCCTTTTTCTCCCGGTCAATCTTAGTCAACAAGCGCTCAAATCCGATGACCTGATTTTACATTGTTCCCCTGACATTCATTAAGTGTATGTAAATTCGTACTAAATTATTTAAATATTTATATTTGAATTCATGAGATCTATTGAAAATGTAATATCATGTAAAATGCATGACTTACAGATACAAAATTTTATGTTTAAAACATATTTAATTACCGTAGTCAATGTTATGATTGATTGATTTATCTTATCATTGTAATGATACAGGATTAATAGTTCGATTATAAAATGCACCACCGCTTTTTTCATAATCTAGAGTACGACATCCCTTGTGTGTGTTTGTGGGTATGTGTTTTTGTATGTATGTGTTATATATATGTGTGTATATGTACGTTTACCGCCTACATTTTAAAGTGAGGCGACCATCTCAGTCCTCAAGAGTAGCAACGCGTCTGCCTACGACATCAGAAAGGACTTCAGTCCTGCTCGAAATCAACAATATGGGTTGCAATAACCTATTAACATCGAGAGGATCTTTTGTTACTCTTCTAACGTAAAACAAAAAAGCAATATTTATCATTATAACAAACATTTCTTAACAAATTAACTTAATGAACAAAACTGATAACAGCAGGTGGATGGTAGGTACTAAACAAGCATAACTCGCCTTCGTCTAATTCGAGAATAAATTATGTAAATAAAGAGCTTATATAGTAATTATTTAATTTTATGCTTAACTAATTTGTTTATTATGGTAATCGTGTGAAACTAGATTTCCAACTCAACTGATAAATCATCGCTGCCGGGTTCCAGAGTCGGGTTGTTTAATTAATTTTATTGACTAAATGCTTAGCGTGATTGTTTTATATTTAGTACGTTGAATCAACTTGGATCATCGGTTTATTACATTAAATTAACTCGTGTAACAGGTTGTCAAGCATCATAATCGGAACATAATTCATTTATCTTCTGATATTAAACAAACAATATTCATTTTACAACAAAAAAGAAAAATATATGTTTAGAAGAATTAAGTATGCCATCTTGCTTATGAGATTCTCATTTAAGTGCAAGCCTACCCAACAACTCCACAAAACATAATATAATAAACAAATAATATATAAATATAATGAACAAAAGGTGTAATATTGTCAATAAGCTCCTGCTTAAGTCGCCTTGCTTATGAGATTCTCATTTAAGTGCACGCCCACACAACAATTCCACAAAAGGCATGGTTAATATAATGTGGTGTGAATTGAGGGCGCCCTTCCCGTATTCATATCTAGTGAACAGCTCTCCACGCCTCCTTACACTTACAAAAGAGAGAAAAATTGTCAAGAGACGACGTCTCCGTTCAAAGGGTGGATGAATGGGAATACATAATAACCGTGATAAGTCTCAAGGTGCGTGCTTCGAGCCTTGTAATTTTAATACTTACTTGATTTCTTTATTCAGACCTCATAAATCTTCTCTTTGTTGGTACCCGCTGTGTTTGATTACAACGCGCGGACCGACATGTCGAAACACATATGATTTGGTTATTCCATGGACGTGTTATTAAGGCGTAATAAAGACATTCCGTCCATAAATGTCAGAAGTCTTGTGCAAAAAATTCGCTCAGTATTTTTCGGTAGACATGAAAGCGAACAATCCATACCGAAAGATCTGTCTGGAACGGAAACAATAGTCACGATGAGATTCGCTCGGCTTTTTTTCAAATCACCTACCAGTGAAATGACCGAAGCTATAGTAAAAGGTAGTCTGCGTTGCTATGTTTCTACAGGGTCTACAGAACATACTAAATTCAGGTCAAATGTACGACTATCGGGAAACGATTATCTCCCTTGTTTTTGTGAGCCCAATACTGTGCAAACAAAGCGCTGTATTTGGTCTTCGATAAAATGAACGATTTGCCGCAATTAAGTGACTGCCGCTTTGTGTAACAGCTCCACGAATAAGCTTTCCATTTGAACTCGCGTAACTCCCGATTGGCAATTGTTAATTTACTTTGATGAATGGTTATTTGAGTTAAAACTTTAGATGGGAATCCCAAAGATAAAATAAAGAGCAAAGGTCCCTACTGTCATCAGCGGTGTATTTAATTAATCAGAGTAGAAATCTATCTGTTATTTAACTTATTAATCACTTAATAACCATTGCTAGGAAAGTTTGTTGGCCTATTTAAAGGTATGAGCATAAGACTGGGTACGTCATATTATCCTTTATTATAATTCTTGCCCTGGTTACGGCAAATCAAAAGAGTTTTGATTTTAACACTATATATGTACCTAATATTTGGGAACAGACGTAGAATTTCAAATCAAAAGTCAAAAAATCGTACACATTTTTTATCTACGCTCCCTATTTGTAAAGATCTGGCAAGAAAATTTGTGGGCTATTTTTTCTCCATGTTCTATCGTAAATAAACAAACCGTGAGACCAATTTTGATAAATAAAGTATCGTTAAAAAAGTATGTTACCCAGGTACTTTGACGAAGAAAAGAAGCCGAGCCCGGAAGTACTTGTGATAAAAAATACTTCCATAGTGACAATAAAGCTGTTCACATTGATTTGGATAAATGAGTCATAACTAAATTCATTAAAATGTTAAGAAAGTTTTTTTTTATGTGAGAAGAGTGGCTAACGAGCATGCAAACCACCTAGTGTGAAGTAGTCGCAGCCCATAGACAGCCACGTACAACTACAAACACGACCAAAATCCTTTCTGAACTCGAAAGTATATACGTTGCTATTCCCGAGAACTAAGATACGAGGCGACTGCCTCGCTTCAGAGTATAGCCGGCAACCGCACTTCTCTAACCGAGACACAAGTAATGTTTTACGGCGGATTAAGAGGGTGGCGGTGGTACCTCCCCGGTCGAACTATAATTCTTCCACCTTTAAAATGTATTTGGTAGTTGAGCTTTACCTTTTCTTGATGTTTTTTTTTAGTCTATAAGTTCTGTTACAGTATAAAATGCAATAGGCAATGCAATTGTTCAGATTTGTGCCCCAGATGAGAGTACATCTTCAGTGACTTTGTCGGCCCTGGGACCCGATCAATACCCCTCTGAAGCGTTTGATGCGGGTTTTATAAACTTGAACCGACTACTGAAGACAGAACCTTAAAATTAAGAACCTACTTAAGAAAACATCAGCTTATTTTAACGTCACTTTACATTGTCTCGTATTTTTATTAAGTAAAGTTCTTTTTCATTATTTTTGTAATACAACCATGTCACGTTTCAAAAGTAAATGTAAATGAAAACAATATTTCGGGAACATTTTAAATATTTTTAAATTTTATGTTGTGTTTATGATTTAGCTAATATTTTAATATTCCGCAGACAATAAAGGAAAACTTTATAATTTCATGTTTGTCTGTTTTTCTATCCGTATGTTACAACTATACTATATGTATGAATAATACATAATGTGAAATATATTGCTAAAAAGGCAGTATATTTAATTATAATTATAATTGGTCATTGCTCACTTTTAATATAATAGCGTGATAATACATAGCCTATATCGAAACCGGAGGTATGGAGATAGCAAGATTTGAAGTGTATTTAATTTTGTAGTCATTGCGTAAAAGTAACAAAAACAAAGAAATAAACGGACATCATTTCAATTTTATATATTAGTAAGGAAGTATGGTTTAATCTATGGCATCTAAAACACTATCAACGCTACAATTATGTACTATGTTTACAATATCAAATTTTTCATTGCATGAAAGTATTGTACGAGCTTAAAACTAAGAAGCAGGAAAGTTAGTCTTAAAATGTTACATTAAGCTTGCAGGTTTATGTTAAATAGAAGTAAAAAAGCTTTTCCCAAGCTTGCAATTTATACAAACGAAACAAGTATAGACAAAAGAAACTGTTTACACGTACCTAAGCTCATACGCGGTTGAGTCGGAAACAAGGAAAACATAAATCTTCTAACATTTTAATAGCTACTCACTGCAGTAGTTAGATTTGTAAACAGAAAAATTATTTACTATCTGTGGAATTCTTTAAAAAATATCTCACCAAAAAGATTTTGTGTGAAGTTGGTTGCCAAGACTGTAGAATTAAACATTTTCGCCTTTATATTATCAAAACTTGTACATCCAAGGTCGTAAATTTATCTTGGCCAAATAACAACAAATAGGTTTTGATCTGATAAACTACAATGAATATAACGCTACATAAATGAAGATAATTATTATTCTGCTAATACTATCATACCCTGAGATTTTGAACTCCACGATTACCTGAACATGAAAAGATTTTTAGTTATTTCTTTCTTTGGATTGTCTTGGCTGGGGCGAGCTTGTCTGTTGTAAGGTCTCAAAATTTCTGTATTAGTTTGTAAAAACATTCAGAACAAATAATGTTTTTCAGTGTCTCATAAAAATCACTGAATTTCGTCTGCTCCTGGCACCGCTTATGTATTGAGTTTTAGTTCCACTGTGGTGAGACCACTTTAGTCTTTATTGACTTGAATCTATCGTTTCCAAAGTCCTGCCTCATTTAAGATAGATCACAGATAACCAGTTAACCAGATATAGTCAAGAATATAAAGCACAATAGCATCAAGATTATTATGCAACATATGCATCAGATGGACTGTATGTTTCTTTATTATTTCTATAAAAAATAAGGGATCAGTATAAACTTTGTTCTTTATTGTAGTCACTTCTCTTCTCTTTTATTAGATTAACTTCACAAAGACAAGTCAACTCTTTGTCTTATTATTACGACTTCGCGAATCATTCTTCCTCATTATCCACTTGTTCCTACTTCGTAAATATTTTTAATTGCAATTTCTCGTGGCCTTGTAACTCGATTTCCTCTACCTAAGATTAATAAAGAGATGAAAACATGCCGCGGAAATCTAAAGATTAAATTTCTTGACTAGTAGTAGAGTTCTTAAGCTGTTAATTAAAAGTTTTATAAGTGTTACGTATCTTTACGTTCTAAGTAAACATATAATAATATTAATATTTTTATCTTTTATGCAATGCAAACTTTAAAGTTACACTAAGTTAGATAAAAAACATCGAACTAAAATAACGCCGTTCGATAAAGGCAAAAATTCGGGGAAATTGAAATCAAAAAATGAAATTGATATTGGAGTCTACGTCAAATAGACTGCACTAAGTTCACGTGTTTCAATTGAATACTAACCTGCTATAACAATTGGAACTCTCCTGCATACTCAGTAATAATTCTACGTCACATCAGCAGTTTCCACATTGTAATAGTTTCTGATACTTTCAAACAATGGTCAGTCGCTCTGAACGGGAATAAGGTATTTTACTCTTACATTGAATGCGTTATGACATATTAATAGACTATAACATTAATATTATTTCCATCAAAATATTAAAGATTAAAGAAATGATAAGTAGAATATAGTGAAATAATTTTATTAAGAGGGTTATTATGTATTTTATTCAAGGTAATATTTCACACTTATCATGATATGGTTTGTGTCTCTCGGCAAACCGAAAATATATTTGGGTATTTGTATAATAAATTGTTTAACAACAACCATTGTATGATTTCTCTATTGTTTTTTCGTTAATAATGAAGTAATGTTGTTGTTAAGCTGTGGCAAACACAGATTTTTATTACAATTTGTGTAAAAGTTTGAAGCAAAATACATACAGTAGCGAGGAGTAAGTCGTAAATAATATCGTAAGCTTTGCTCGCAAGGTTATACTAATATTTAATATTCATAGAAACGCCCATGAAGGCCGTTTAAAACTTTTATTGGAATAGTTTGGCCATCCCCGTTCGCCGCGTTTCGCTCTATGTGCGTCCTTCAATGGATATTACTTTTTTACGATCTTCTGTTTTATTTCACGGTGAATCTACTCAAATTTAGATTCCAATAAATTATTTATTTGCCAGTAAACAACGGAGTTGGATAAACGTAGACTTGTTCCTTAAATACTACGTATAAATAAAAAAAATGTTTATTATTATATGGTTTTTTCTTGTCTTATTTTTTATCCTGTGACTTTCAACAGACATTCCGCTTAAAATACACTAAGTAAACATTGTTGAAATTTCGTTAAAATGTCTTGTATTTCTGTTCAAATAGAAACAATAATTATTTGTTATTGTTACAGATTTCGAACTGCGTGAACATCATCATTCCATCAATGACGGTTATTTTCAAGCTACTGTCGGACAATGCGTTCGCAAGCCAGCAAACCGTCGTCCAAGAAGGGAGCGATAAGTAAAACAACATTCAAAGCAAGCTCTGCAAAGAAACAATCTAAGAAAAAAACAACTTCTAAAAAAGTTAAAAATTTGCCTAAAGCTTTAGTAAAAAGCCCTAAAAAGAATGCTACAAAAGATGATAAAGATGGTAAAAAAGATGAAGACAATTCCACCGACGATAAAGTCGTTGCCCCATCCGAAACAGTTAAAGCTGGACCATCAAAACCAATTTCAACAAGAAGTGACTCTCCAGCGAAAAAGTGCAAAAAAGAATTCAAGGAGAAAAAAGATACGTCTAAAAATGCCGCTGCTACTGTTAGTGCGAAAAAAAATGTTGGAAAAAAGGCAGTAAAAAGCGCGAAGAAGTCAACATTAAAATTAAAGGAAGAGAAAAAAGATAGCGATGTTAAGTACAAAATTAATATAGATACAAATAAGAAGAATGAAGGTAAATTTTGTAAAACTAAATCAAATATTAAGAAAAGTAGTACAGCAACTCAGAAGAAAAAAGGATCCTTAATAAAAGATGAAATAGAAAATGAAGAAGCTCATAAAGAAGAAAAAAACATTTGTAATGCAATAATAGATTCTGGAGATCAGCAAAAGCAAAAGTTGGTAGAAAACAATTCAGAACATTGTACCGAAACAAGACTAAAAGTAGCCCAAGAAAAAAAAGAATTAGAATCAAACAGTGATACTAAAACTGAATCAAACGTTGCTTTGCTAAATCCTTCTCAACTGGCTTGTTCACCGTCAAATAAGTTAGAGACTCCAAAACATGAAACTGAAAGACCTCCAAAATTTTTTACGTCTACTAGATCACCAAGGACGGTAGATATAGACGTTAAATGTTGTAAAAATTCAAAAGGTAACCTCAGTGTTTCGGAACGATTCTTGTCAATGAAATGTGAAACTAAAGCTGACGAAAGTACTAAAGACAAAACTGCTTCAAATAACTTAATATCTCAAGAGCCTGAAATAGATGTTTACACTTTTACAGAAAAAGTCGATTCACCTAAAAATATTTTGACCGATTTTAGAAACCCAATTAATAAAAATGTTGGTAGAGTTCGTCCTGTAGCAAGGGTTAAGGGGACGGTGATAGATAAAAAAGCTGACATGGAGAAGAAAAAATATTCTCCGCATCGTCCCATTGAAGAAGTGGTAAAGCAATTAAAAGCTAACAAACGTTCAGAAGAATTAAATTTGACCCAACAAACATCTACTAGTACATCATCCACTGAAAATCTGGGTGTAACAGGCATAGAAAAAGATAACGAAGAACCTGTACCGATAGTCAGCAAATCGTATAAAATGGTGGCTCGTAAATCAAGCATTACGGGAAAACCATTTAGCCCTATAAAATTTTTTGATCAAGAACTTCCAGTATCAAAACCTGATGAAACTCCGAAAAAAGTTACTAATCCTAAGAAAAAAGTATGTAAAACTAAAAAACAACAAAAGAAAAATAAAGTGTCTGATGAAGATCTCGATACGTCTAAATTTGCAATAAATACAAAAACATTTACCTATACTTCATCAGATGAAAGTGTAGGAGAATCGAATGATGACAATGACTTTAAGGATACATCAGAATCTGATACACCAAAAACAAAAAAAGTGAAAAGCAAGAAATATAAGAAAACTGATAGTGCTAAGAAATCTACATCTAAGGAATTAAAAGAGCTGTCAAAGGATTCTCTTATTGATCTAAAAGAAAGTAATAGGCTTTTAGGAAATGAAAGACCTAGCAAAAGAAGGCGTAAACTCTATTCGATGTGGGCGGGACCAAAAAAATATAGAATGGCATCTTTGAACGCATTAGCAAAGGTGCATTGCTTGTATGAAAATGAAAGTCGAACTCATTTGGAGCTAGGTTTAATGAAAACTATCGATAGACCTGTTTTACCTAGTACATCTAAAACGGTGCCTGTAAAGAAAAAGGAGTCCAAATCGAGAGACACTGATAAACTGGAAAGTACATCAGAATCTGAATATGAAAACAAAAAAGAACAAGACAAAGAATCTTCTGAGAGTTCAGATGACAGTCCACCACAACGGACTTTGCGTGGCGTACCAGGTATAAGGAGTGCAGGAAAGTACTGGGATCCTAAATCATCAACATCTTCTAGTGAAGATAGTGAAATGGAATCTAAGGGAAAAGGTGTGGAAAAGAAAAAAGTGGTTACTAAAATTGCTGCAAAATCTGATTCCGACAAACCACCCGCAAAAGTTAAAACAAATAAAACAACTGGAACTCCTGGCCCAAAAAAGAAGCGTAACAGGAATGAAGTCGTGATGGAC
The DNA here is from genome assembly GCA_018251015.1 of Phocides pigmalion okeechobee. Taxonomy (NCBI): domain Eukaryota; kingdom Metazoa; phylum Arthropoda; class Insecta; order Lepidoptera; family Hesperiidae; genus Phocides; species Phocides pigmalion. Next base: position 39,769 of record DWON01000154.1, read on the forward strand.
TTAAAAGATATGGTAGTCCAGAAACGGATGGCAAGTCTCAATGCAACGGCTATTTTAGCCGCCAGTTACGAAAAACGTTCACCAAAATCTAATAAGGAGGACACGACTTCGGACTCTTGCAGCGATGAATCTTTTGTACAAAAGCCAAAAAACGTAATAAGTTCCGGCGTGAAGTCGGAAGTAAAAAAAGAAGATGTTAAAAAAGATTGCGAAGAGGCCATACCGGCTGATAGAAAGCAGAAAGTTGAAGTCATAGTGAACCAAGATACTGATGTCACTATAACCGGGGTTTATTCCACCCACCATCATGAAGGATTCTGCACTGTATCAGGCATGCAGTATCGTATTTCTTCAACAAGCCATACTCAAACCACAGCAACTGCTAATTGTGAAAAGGTGAGTGGATTATGTAGTTACTGTAATACTTTTATTTCAATGAAGGAAATAAATATGCATCTTTAAACACGTACAATATGAGATACAATTTACAACGCTTTGCAGCATATGTTGAACCTACATAGAATTTTTCATTCAAAATAATATGCAAAGCCGTAATAAAAATAGTTCCACATAAATTACTCAACGCCGCCCGCTGATTTATATTTAATATCGTGACTAAGATTTTATCGCGCTAACTTAAAACAATTAAACACGAGCGTAGATGTTATCTCGGTTAAAAGTCGGCAAATTGGAGCGTGTAATACCGAGTGTAATAAAGACGGCACCCGCGGGCGCTTCGGGCCTCATTAATACCCGGTAATGAAGTAAGTTCTACGTAAACATGCCTCGGGTCCTCATCCGCACATTATCCTTCATCACTTTACCTACCCAAAATTTGCGAAGAAAAATAAACCCTTTGCCGACGCAACAAATGTCGGATTTGGATTAAACAATTGCTAGTATCAATTGGGGTGTAAACGATTTACACCGAAAAGGAGTAATCATCGTGTTACCCTTGACGCGGATTATTTTGTTTGGAGTGTTAAATCTAATTAACGTTCGGGCGAAACTTTAGGTACTTTCATATTGTCTTTCAGTTATTTCAACACTGTATACACAATTACAATTCTATGCGTACTAGTCAAATTGTATTATCGTTCTTTTCAGTGTGTTTAGCTTATACATTCTAAAATGTTGTTTTATGTTTAGGAGGGATGTTCCCGTGAAGATGGGTCCCGTTACACGCCTCTGTCGGCATTATCATCGATGCAGCCTCCCGCTGAACACGCGCATACGCATACACATCCAGGTAAATGTCTTTATATATTTATATTTACTGTAACTCATTTTTACTTTTTTGATATGTCTAATCTCTTCGTGGATCGCGTACGGAAGTATTTATATTTGAAGAATATATTCACAATTTCCTTAGAGAAGACTTATTGAAGTTCATTTGTGAAAGTATCACCAGCTACATTCTACTTCCCAATAACATTGTGTTGCTGGAAAAATATTAACTTTTTTGGGACATTCTATCGTAATGCTCAGAAGATGGTTACAGTATCTATGAACGGAAGTAATCGCTAACATAATATGGACTGCAAGCTCGTCTTTCTGATATATTCCCGCAATTCTGTAACAAGAGGTTTTCGAAAAAGTGCACAATAACAGTTCTTTTTAACACGCTTTTATATTAGCTTAGGTTGTATGTATGCAATGGATTCTTTGAGCTTAATTTTAACCAATTTCCAGATGTCAGATTAATTTGAAATTTTGCACACGTATCAAAGACCGATGTCAATGCAATAATATGAAGAAAATATATAAATATTAAGAAGAAATCTTATTTATACTTTTTCAGTACTTTTTTTTTATAAAAGCGTGTTTATTCGTTTTTTTTTAACTCTTAAAAACTATTATTTACTTAACAACAGTAACACATTAGCAACTCTATTGCGGTCCATATGCGACGTTGCCTGCTTTCCGTAAGTTAGGCCATCTATCTTATCGCTTGATTCTTCTACAAAAACAGCTCTTTTGCTATCTAATAGGTAAATACATAAATATTGTGTTTTTAAGTCGGACAATATGAGGAATCCTTTGCTTCCTTTCTTGGGAACCAATTGATTAAGATAAATATTTTGACCCAAACAAATTTACGGTAAAACATGAGCTTTCCATAAAAATAAGGTAACATTGTACTAACATACTTTGTAACATTATAAACTATTTGCACAGTAAAATTTTATTTCACTCAGGTTAACTTTTACTCTTCACAAGATTATAAATAAGAAAACATAGTTGTATAGTATATACATAGTTGACACTAGGAGTTTTATGATAATAGCCTGTTCATACTAATTTGATACCTCGTAAGTTATTTGTAAAATAAGCGTGGTAGTTCAATAATATTAATGTAGTGAATAATTAAATATATTAACTATTACAGGCTAATTTGATTTGTTCAATGGAATGAGACTTTATTGAGTTTTGTCATGAAGGAAATTGAATTGTAAATTGTAATAGTTCAGTAAGCTGAACATACTTCCTCATTGTCCAGAGGTGGGCGTAAATGGCTGCATCACAGTTTT
>DWON01000155.1:0-42252 GCA_018251015.1 Phocides pigmalion okeechobee
ATTTTGTCAAGTTAAGGGCTTAGGGTTGACTTTTATCAAATTTACTGATACTAATCTGAAATCCCAAAATAAGTGGCAATTGCTAATGAAAAATAGGTGATGATTGCTAATAAAACCAGATTATCATTGTTAATAAAAACAGGGATGATTGCTAATGAAAAACTGGTAATGATTGCTTAAGATGAACGGGTGACAAATGCTAATAAAATCCAGGTGATAATTGCTAGTGAAAGGCAGGTAATAATTGCTAATGAAAAAGAGGTGATAATAATTAATGAAAAACAGGTGAAAATCACAAGAGAAATCTGCAAAGAAGGAACTCGTTTGGATCAATCGGCGAGGTACCACTGCCTCACCTATTTGCAGCGTGAAGCAATTGTTGCTTTTCGAAGGGAACACGCAGCAACCACTTCATGTAAAAACAAGGTGAACTTATGAAACAATTCTTGCATTTTGATGTAAGGTTAATTCACTTAAAAACGGTGCGACCATCTCAGTCTTTAACCACTTAATAATAAAAAAGAAGAATATTATAGATGCGTTTTCGAACACACATCGCAATTCAAAACTTTTGTATGAAATTGAAATAGCAAACGAACGCGCAATCCTGACGGTAAAAGATCATGGCCCTTGTTGGACATTTGTAACCAATTCCATAGAACAAGAATCCCATATGAAATCCTAAATTCCTTGCTACTCATGATTACCGCTATTTCTTCCTTTACACATTTTAAATCAGAATACTGTTATTACAAGGCTAATTAGGGGAGGTACCTCCGGAGTCAAAGAACGAAGAGCTTTAATTAAATTATAATACATGTTATATTTATAAAGCTTAAAAACGTATGCCAATTGAGCGTGGATACGCAAACAACAATGCCAGCGGAAGACATTTATAAATGGCCTCATTAATTCCCGGCTTCAGTGTTTACTGGATGTTTCTTTCCGGTATCCCGACGGTTTCGTACCGGAGAGAGTTATATTAATGTTGAAATGAAATGGAAACATCTCTGTGTATAAAATTCCGGTATCCGTGTATTTTTTCCTAAACGACTTGTTAGATATTTTGTGACTAAAAAATTCATTTTGCTAAGATTTTATTTTCCGGATCGATCAGCAAAATGTCCAGTGGATGTAATACGTCCAAATACCAATATCAAATTTGCAATATGATCAACTCACAGAAAATTTATATTTTAAATTTCTAAATCTCAGCATATCTTGTAGTTTACTATGGATATTATACTTGACAATTTTGACTACAAATTGAACTATGGTACATTTTATTCAAAATTAAGTCAATCTAAAATTGAACCATTATTACCAAATTAATTGGAAATGTGTACTTTCTAAAATTTAACCATTGGTCATTTTGTTTAAAAGTATGTTTTTTCAAAATTTAAGCATTGAACATTTTGTTAAAAATTACGACTTTCTAAAATAGAACCGTGCGACATTCTATTGAAAATGATGGCTTTCTAAACTGGACCCATTGGACATTTTATTGAATATTACGACTTTCTTAAATTGAACCATTAGACATTTTGCGAATTGGACATTATGCGCTTAAACTCCTTTATAAGTACCGATGAAATATATTTACAATGATGAAATCTTACAACTAATTACAATAAAAACCTAACGTAAACAATCTAAAGGGAGTCCGTGCCCATGCGGCATGGTTCCAAGAACACTAGCTGCATTCCCGCGCTGGATAGCAATTGCAATGCTCTGTGCGAGATATGAACCAGCCCTCTTGTCACCGGCAGCGTCAATCGAACGTGGTACTATTTGTTTGAAAAAATTTTTGGCACGCGGACCCCACGATATATTATTTTTAATAATCATTAATAAGTAGCGAACTCGCATGTCAAAAGGCAAAACTCACTTTAGATCACAACGCCAAAGGAAAATGCATTAAACATTGTTTTTATGTAGAAGGAGCAGGAATCGGATTTCAAGTAACCGCTGTAGGCTGGATATGTACTTCTTCAAACAAGACTAAAGTTCTATCTGTTCTCGTATGTAGATGCGTTACTCTTAAAGTCTACTACTATGATCGTCATAGGAACTTTAACTTCCAAAAGTAGCCGCAAATTACATCTCTCTAACCGAAACATAGGATTTATATCACGGAGGATTACGAGCGGTGGTACTTAATCGAATAATAAATATACAAAGGTGGGCGAACCACAGCTCGAACGGGGAGGTACCACAGCCGCCTTCATAATCCGCTGTAAAGCATTATTTGTGTTTCGGTTGGAGAAGTTCGGTTGCCGGCTGCACTTTGAAGTGAGGCGACCATCTTAGTCCTCAGGAGTAGTAACGTTCGAGTTCAGATAGGATTTCAGTCGTATTTGTGTTTTTACGTGGATGTCTATGGGCCGCGATACTTAACATCAGGTGGTTTGTATGCTCGTTTGCTATTCTTCTCACATAAAAAAGAATAGTTTTACATGAGTATTAGGCATTAGCTAGGTATTAAGCGATTTTTTTCTCTCGAACAGCTAACACAAGAGACTGCAGAAAGCAGAAAGTCCTCCATATCTTCAGTTGCTGAACAGCAGCAAGTGGCGACATTGAAAAAGACAGCAGTAAAGGTATTTATAGACTATTGTAGAAGCTGAGAATATATTTTTGGATAAATTTTCGATAAAACTGATCGACATCAGAATTTGTACTCAAAATTCTTTTAGTAATCAATCAGTTCCTATTCATGTTTAGAAATTTTAAATGAAAGAAATATCTAGAAATTTCAATTATTTCCATTTTTTTTATCATGATCGTTATCCAATTTTCAGTTTCTACATCAAAATATTTCTGATAAACATGCAAACGCAACCCTTGAAGCAAATTCCTGAAGTAGATTAATTATTTTAACGTAAACACAATTGTTTGTACCCTTAAAGAACACGAAATTGCAGTTTTGCAAAAATAGATGCACAAAATGCTTAAAAATAGATAATTTTAGAAACCTTCACAAGCAAAAACAAGTTTTTTCAAATATAGTGGTTTTTATTTAATATTTTTACAGATTATTGCAAAATATTTTCTTTTTAATGTTGGAAAAGCAGCAAAAGACGGGCAATCTAATGTTAAATATTCTCTGTGGCTCATGGAAACCCGAATTTCACCTCAAAGATGACTAAAGTCCTGCCTGACGTCATGCATAAATACGTCGTTATTTCTGACGACTGAGATGGTCGCTTCGTTTTAAAGTTTAGCCGGCAAATACGTGTCTAATAGGAGCACGAGAAATTTACGGCGTATTATGAGGACGATGGTGTTACCTCTCAAGTTACACGAAAGTCTTGTTGAATACTATCTTATTTACATCCGTGTATTAAATATAAACCACTGTATATTAGGAATCACAATAGTTTTAAAATCCCTTAACGCTTATTCCCTATAAACTTGTGATTTTAGACCGCAGTAAAAGAACCGGAAGCAAACATACTAGACCAGGTTAAATTGAAGGTAAGTCGCTTTCAAACAAACATGCATGACAAATATCTTCTATATACTTATGAAACATACCAGGACGAAGTATCTTTTATCTTTTCTTTTGTAAATAAATACTTTATTGTCAATGGACAATTGTGTGTTTAGTAAATAACTATCTCTAAATGTTTTTATGTCAATAATTTCACGGCAATGACAATGTAAAGGTGTAAAAATCACAGTCACTTGTACATGTGCCACTAGACTCATTCTTTCTATCTTTTGTAAATAGGACAACGCTAAGACAGTAGAAGAAAAGGTAAAGCCAGAATCTGTTGATAAGCCCTCAGAAAAAACATACCCGTGGCGACCTACACAAACAGACACACAGGTATACTTTCACACACACACACACACACAATTACACTATACAATAATTACTCGCATAATACGATTATAATGTTCGCAAATATAAAAAATTGTCATGATATCTAAATTATTTCAATATAGGAAGCTGCAGGAAAAACGCAGCCGAAACGTAGCTTAAGTTTAGATCAACCTACTATGAAGGATTCATTACAACCTCGACGTCGTCATAGCAAAACGGAGGTAATTAATTGTTATATTATATTTATAAAAAACAACAGTAAAATATATAATTTAAAATTAATATTATAGCGCAAATTTTACATTTTACTATGTAGCGGGTTCGAATAACGATTTTTTATTTCTATTGCCGATATATCGAACCAGTTGCATGGCTCGTGGTGACTACACCGTCGCCGTGACCACGAGCCATGCAACTGATTCAAAATATCGGCAATCAAAAATCAGAAATCGTTAATCCTACGTACTTGGTTCATTGTCAAATGTAAATACATTGAAATAAGATAAAACTTTAGCTTAAGATTCATTAAAACTAAATACGATATGAGAGAATCTGCTATTTAATCAGGATAACGAAGATATAGACGAAACGACGGAAATATCGGAAACCAAACGTAAAGTGCCTATTGACCGACCAAAAGAGCCTACTAAACGTCGGCCCGGTAAAAAAACTGAGGTACGGAATTTCAATCAACTTATTAATTAAATTTAACTTTAAATATTTCATTATTAAATAATATTATATTTTAAATAGGATGTTGAGGATATTACTGAAAAGACGGAAGTTAAACGTAAAGTATCTATCGATCGACCTGAAGAGTCTAAGCGCCGTCCCAGTAAAAATACTGAGGTATGGATATTAATTAAGAATACACACATCAAGAATAATTATAATTAGTTATTTTTAAATTCTTCTTATACTCACATTTAGAATGATAATGATCTATGGATAATTCAAAATGGTCTACTAGACATTCTATCGAAATTTACTAATTATTTATTTAGGGTTTTTCGATTTTTATTACGTTATTAGCTCAGTATATATTTATATCTTCATAGTTACAATGATGAAAATCTTAAAACTAATTACAATAACAACCTAAACAATCTAAAGGGAGACCGTTCCCATGCAGCATGGTTCCAAGAACACTAGCTGCATTCCCGCGCTGGATAGCAATCACAATTTATACTAATAAAAAAATAGTATTCTTAAATAAACATAATTGTAGCCTTATATTATTTTATCAGGATATTGACAATATAACGGAAACGCTTCAGAAAACTGAAATTAAGCGCAAAGTCTCTATCGACCAGCCCACAGAACCTACTTATCCATGGCGTCGCGTTAGTAACGCTAATGAGGTAAAGAGTTACTTATTTTATAGATAACTTTTATTTTTGCGTCTTTACAAAAATACTAATAAAAAATATTTAATAATCAGGATGATGAGGTCATAACAGAAAAGAAAGAAAAGATAGAAATTAAACGTAAGGTTTCTATTGATCGTCCGACAGAGCCTACGTATCCTTGGCGGAAACCAAGCCTACCAGATGAGGTATATAGTAATGTAATGATTCAGATCGAACTTACAATATTTTATTTTACATTAAAACAGTATTTATTAAATCGTTTTCTTTCAAATAGGACGAAGATATTAATGATATATTTAAAACAACCGAAAAGACCGAGATTAAGCGTAAAATGTCAGTTGACCGTCCAACTGAACCGACGTATCCGTGGAGACGTCCTAGCTACGTCGATGAGGTATACCATTTAGTAATTACCTTAATAATATACAGATAAAATTATGCTAATTTTGATTTTAATTGAATTTACAACACTTAATAAAAATATATATTACCTTGGAAATATACTTTTAATTAAGTTATATTGTATTTATGTAGGATACTGAAGTTAAACCTAAATCTGAAGAACAAATAGAACCTAAATTGGAAGATAAAAAACCAATTGGAAAACCCAATGAGCAAAATGATGCAAAGAGCCCCGCTAATGAATTACCGCAGGTAGTTCTTTTATGTTCATTATATTATGCATTTTTTTTACTAAATATTCATATATGTCGAACAATATTATAAATAATAATGCATTTATTTATTAATAGGCAACAAAGGAAGTTGATAAGAAAAAACCAATAGATAAAACTATAGAATCAAAAGATAAAGTAAAAGAACCGACGCGTCTTAAACAGGGTGTTAAGGTAGCTATTTCTTATTAATTATTATTTATCAAATTTAATGTTAATTTATGAACAGTAATTATAACACATTGATTTTATTATATTTATTATAATTTATGAGTTCAGTTATGTTTAGTTTAATTAATTCTTTATTTTTGTCGACAATATAATATCTAATCTCTATATAAAAAATATATGTTTAATGCTGCAAATACTGTTATATTAATATCATTTTATTAATTTCCTACTAAGGATGCCAAAATCGACAAACAAGGAGATAAAACAAAAACAGAACAAAAGCCTACAATTGATAAACCTTTGAAACCAGTTCAACCGGAAAAAGAACCTGTTAAACCAGATGAGGTAGATCCAAAACTTTTAAATAAAAATAATTATGCTTTAATTGTAGCTATAGAGATTTAAACTTCCTATACATATAGGGTAGACACCTGTTTAAATACATATTTAAACAGGTGTCTCAAGATACTGATTACATTAAAAAGTTTAAAACGCCTCGCGTTGATGACAAGCCTGTCAGTGAAATTAATGAACCTATTAAATGTCCTGAGACTAAAAAAGATGAGGTATATTTTAATTTTATTGGTAATTATCATATATTCATTGTGTCAATTACATATTAATATATGTCACGTAACGTATTATTTAATAATACACAGGTTCCAAAATCAGTTGAAAGTAAACCGGTGGGCAAAGATGAAGTCGAAAAGATTAATGATGTTAAAAAACCTGAAGAAAATAAAACTAAAGATTCCATTTATCCATGGAGACGTCAAAGTAAAGTAACAGAGGTAGAAATATTTAAATATTATTCTTTTGATAAATCGAATAAAAGTTTAATTGAAATTTTGAATTTAGATTAACTTCACACGATCTAAATTTGTTCAGTTAATTATATCATAACATTTAAAATGAATACTAAATGTATGTGTTACTAATAAAACATACAATTTATTAGGATACCGCGCCTAAGGATGAAAACCCTGAACCTAAGGATGTCGTAGAAACGACCAAGGTATCTCGGTTTTAATATTCAGATTTTTTTTTCTAAATTGACGAAATACTAAACATTATTAATTTAATAGGTTGCAGATGATACACAACCAGATAAAACACAAACAAATAATTTACTCGACAAACCTCAATCCACACTTTACCCATGGCGAAAACAATCCACAAAAGAGGTAATACTTTATTACACTTTACAAGCAAAAATAATTTATTTCTTGATTATATATATTAAAGATAAACTTAATAGTAAAAGTTAAAAACGATTGGCAGTAAACTAATATTATCGCGGAATTTATAATTTTTTTCTATGTACCGGGCACTCACGGTTAACGATTTTTCGATTTTTGATTGCCAAAATTTCGAACCAGTTGCATGGCTCGTGGTCACGGCGAAACTCCACGTGACCAAGTTTAGTCGTGACCACGAGCCATGCAACACAATCATCATCAAAATCATCAAAAAATGTTAATCTTGAGTACTTGTTACATAGTAAAAAGCCATTGGCAGTGTTGTATGGTTGATTGACATTTTGAAATTCGTTAGGTGCCAAAACTTTTGACGCCTGAACCGGAAACAAAACAAAATGAAGTGCCATTCTCATGGGCAATAATTCCTGAAATACCACAGGTATTCTACTTTACTCTGAATTAAAAGTTTTTTTTTCATTTCTACTTAATATAAATAAAACACGGGTTTATTTTTACACATTATCAGGCGGAACAAACACCAGAATTAGAGGACAAATATAAACCAACACTGCTAGAAACACCAGACAATGTAGTACCTTGGAGACGGTCACGATCTCCAGAAATACACACACCGAAGCAGGTACAGACACACACAATATTGCACACATTTTGAAAATCAATTTTTTTTACACACACCTAATTTGGCTTTTCACATCAAGTTTACCTACATTACAAACACACACACATTTTAAAGCACATAACATTAGATTCGATACCAAAATGAAATTGACAGTACACATTTACTACATCTACACTTTATCAACTGATAACGGCTACTCCAATTTGGCTTTGTTTAAAAAAACAACTTTTAAGTGAATTTCAACAGAATCCTCTTCAAATTTTCTTTTCTTTTGTTACTGAAGACCTATAGACATTGAGTATACGGTCGAAGATTCTTGCTAAGTTTACTAGTATATATGACAATACTAGTCTATACTTGAGTACTCTCAAAAAGACTTTCTATTCTATTATTTATTTTCTTTTATTACTTGTGAATCACCTTCATGTGTAATGGTTGATTCACGAGCTTAGCGTGTTTCTTTATTTGTGTGTTGGTTTTTATCATATTGAGTATTACACTCAAAATTCATAATTGAATAAAATGTCATAGTTTCATCGTATTTGAGTATCTGGAATAATTATAGTAATGTTGACCTATTTATTTAAGCGAAATAATGCTTTTTGAATACTAGAGGATACGTTTTTAAACGGTTATACACAAACAATGAAGTCTTGTTGGAAATTCTCAATTCGAAAATCAGTTTGTACATCTACTGGAGTCATTTGATATGAAAATGATACAAGAGTTATTATTTTATAACCGTTATAAAAGTGCAGTCAATTTCATTTGTGTTTTAATCAAAATTATTTGGTCACACGTCGTACGGTCGCCATTAATTGAATTTACTCTTTAGGCTGATACAGAGGGCAATGAGGAGAATAAACAAGCAAAATTAGGAATCCCACAACCCGCTTTTAGCAGCAGACCTCAATCACCTGACGAGGTATAGATATCGGCAATCTGGTTTATAACGACACTATAACTTGTAGCACCTTGCACATCATCACAGGTTTTAGAATTAGCACCAGCACCAGCATTAGCACCAATTTCTACGTTAGATCTATCTCTGCACAAATTCTTCTCTGTATAATATGTACCTATTATGTAAACTTTTAAGGCACCAATATATGCACTGGCACCAAATCTATGTTGGATCTATCTCAGCACGACTTATCTTCTGTATAATATGTACCTATTATGTAAACTTTTACGTCACAGGGTAGCAGTACAAAATAACCAGGAAAATTTTGCACTATATCTGTCTTTAGATTAATGAATTTGTATACTTGTATTAAATTGTAGATTAACTTATATACATTTTAATCTATGTTTATGTCCATGTAAGCATTCTCTGCCTTAACTAAATGTTTCTTCTCTATTTTACTAACCAATTTTCCTGCTTTAGCTTTTGCTTATTAATAATGATGTTAGTAGTATGTTTGTATGTATTTTCTTTTGTTTAATTATTTTTAGAACAAGACGGCGAGGTAAGTATAAAAACAAAGAAAACATTTTGTATTGTTTTCTATTTTAGGTCTCTCTTGATGGCGATCATTGTAATACACAAGACGATGTTTTAAGGTTGTTAGGGGATCGTCATCAAAAACTACTGATTGTAACTTTCTTTTTCGAATTATTATTCATTCTGTGAGTTCATTGCAATAATATATTTGGTACTCACTCAGAACAAATTAAAACCAACAACACAACAACAAGTTAATACTTGAAAAATTGGTTTTAATTTGTTCTCTTTTGGATAACAATGTTATTCGTTTTTACATTTAGTACGTACACAGATAAAGTCCTTTCAACGAGTCGGTAAAAGACGTTCACAGAAAATTTTCGAATCGTTACTGATATATATCTCGTATGATATATTTAAAGTTATTTTCAAAATACTTATGGTTCTTCTTTAGGAACATTCACGGGAGCACAGGTGACAACGATCTAATATGGACCAAACAACGAGACAATCATATTTGTATTTAAAATATACCATAACATATATTTCGTGTTAACACATAATAATGCATTACAGAAAGTGGCTGTCAAAGAAGAGAAGGTGGAAGAAGAAGTCAAGAAAGCTAAAGTCACTAGCGTTAAAAAGAAGGCAGAGGATCTGCCTGAAATTGCCGATTATGACCGGCCCGACCTCGAAAAATATGAACAGATGTCATTTACACCAACAACTAAGGATAAGCCAGAAAAAGTAATACATTTACAAATTTTATCAAACTATTGTATCATTACTTGTAAAAACAAATTCATATATAATGAAACCTTTTGTGTAGCCGGCCGAAAAGCCAAAGGTTCCTGAAATTAAGGCGCCTGAAGAAATGCCAGCGACACCCAAAATTGAGGTTATTCGGGAGAAGTCTCCAAAACAAGAGGCACCAAGGAAACCTTCACTTGCTCCGGTTGCACCTGGTGGAAGACGAGGTTCTCTCATCCCTCCACCGGAGGAGATGGGTAGACGACCTTCCCTTATTATCAGCGATGAGGTAAGCATCCAACATTCATTATTTAATAGTACAATATTTTATTTAGGATTTAAGTTAATCTTCAATATACATATCTAGCTCCAATTCAAATGACGTCAATACAAATAAGGTATGAACAAATATTTAAATGTATCTCTTAATTGTGCCGTCCAAACCTAGATTACTGAAATATTGTTAGGTACAAATATCGAAATCGTAATTGGCAACGATTGATTTTTCAGTACCTAATAATCTGGTAACATTTCCAAATTCAAAATTGGAATAAAAACACCGATCGACGCCATTAATACTAGTGTCGATATTTACGCCTAACTAATTACAAAATTTTAAGCCCACCCGTAGACACCCTGTTCTCTCAAGCCGAACCCGTAACATACACCCCGAATATGCCTTTGAATTTTGCTAATAATCATCTATAGAACGATGATGCTTCACATCAAACCACGAGTGCTTTAGTGATTATTGAAGTTAGTGAGTTTATTGGTTTTGTTGAGCTTAGACTCCTTCACTCCCTGCTTCTAGTTGAGCAAAAGCATATCGCACCGTTTTAGCACAACTACTTTAAAATACAGGTAGTGAATTAGATATTAAGATCGTACAAAACGTAATCCACAGGAGAATAGAAAACTAAGACCTGGTGAGGTGATCGAAGAGAAGAAGGTAATAGCAAAATTGCTACGAATATTACGTGTATGCTATCCGTTATAATATTGCCGTGACAAAAGTTTAACTGTATTTCTGTAAAAGGAATTATCTTAATGCATTTGCATCTGATGCGGTTTAAAACACTCTTCACGTCCGTCTGGATAATGACATAATATCAGTACACGCGACTGCTCTGATACTCTCTGATTTTGCGTATAGGTTAAAATCTTACAAGGATTAGTGTCATTTTTATAATATGTTATTATCCAGGACTATCTTTCTCTGAATCGTTTTCTCGTACAAAGCACAGAACTAAAATGCACACACTTTTGAGATTCGAAGCACACAAATAAACTGCACAGCTTGTAAGCACGTCTGCACACAAATGATGATTGGTCGTGTAAACGAAGTATTATGAAAGGAATAACTCGATGACGTGGTGTGTTCAAGAAAGCATTTCTTGCAAACCACAGCGAAACGGAAACTAACCAACGATTAACAAGAAAATGACGCAACACATAACGTAATAACTTGCACTGCTGACGTCATTGCACCAAATAATGCGAGATAGGGTATAGGACAGGCAAACGTAGGTCACTCCGGTTCGGCAGAAGAGATCCTAGGTAGGCAGGATATTTTATAAAGGGGTTATTATCAATATTTTTTTACAAAAACAGGTCACCAAATTACGTCCTGGCGAAGTTGTAGACGAGAAAAAGGTGAGACGTTTGGGTCTGGTCAATTTTAGGTGGACGCTATTCGCTTTTGCAAAGCATTTTGTTATTTTTTTTATCTTTTATTATCTTATTTGCATTTGACTTTAAAAAATATTTCTCTTTTTTATTCTTTTTCAGTATTTTTGACATTATTTTACTATACTTACATGACATACATTGTTACTGAACTCAAAACAGATTATACCATTCCTAGTTCCCTTATATTGTTAACGTTTGCCATAATAAGTTTGGTATCGTTACAAGTAATTCAATATACAATTACAAATCCACCCAGAAAGTAATTCCTACATTAGACTCTTCTAGTCCATACCAAAATATTCACAGTTATGACGTGAACATATTTAGTACTTTTCTTTTAGATTCTTTAGATGTTCTTTTATGAGTTTAGAAGCCGCTTAGCAGACTGGCGGGGGATATACTCCAAACTCTGCTGCATTAAGTTTGACTCTATCATCTTCTAAAGGACTATTTACGATACATTAAAGATTTCTTTAGATACCAGTCGTTAATGTTCAATATCAAATAGTTCTTTAAAAGTAGAGGCTTGTTAGTTTTTTCTAGAATCGCTTTCGTTTCCGTTTTTCCATTAATACATTTATTAATAATAATTGCTCTGCTAATATCCAGTTGTAGAGACAAAAAAAATAAATTTTATTAAAAAGAACATAACACTAAACCATAACGATTAAACATTAAACATATATAATATTTTTATAAAAAGAACAATACATACTCTACATAACTCTATAACATATATAACATACAGTAACTTAACAATATCTTTAATTAATAAATCATTTATATTTTCGTATTTATGATATTGTTGAGCTACTATCGCACTACACATTCACACACATCCGCACACACTATGCACATATATTGTTTTTTTAAATTATGCACAAATTTAACAGTGAATGATTTACTAAAACAAATATTTTTTTCCAAAAAAGAAACGCGGCAGGCCGGGTGAAATATCTGACGAGGTATACTTGTGTGAAAATATATGTTTAGATATCAATGTTATAGAAGAAAAAATCTTTTAGATTCGTGGCTAACATAGAATTTTTCCAAAGTGATTAATTTTAAATGTTTTAGTTAAAATGTCGAGGAACTGAAGAATATTTAATGAAGCCAGTTATAAAACGACAACTAATCGTAATATGATTGGTTTCAGTGATTTCAAAACTTTTCATAATATCAATATGGTATAAATAAGGGAAGTCAAAATTGCCAATAATGTTAACAGCACCGTAGTAAATGGATAATATGAATAATAGTGCATATAACCTTACCTTGTCGTGCTAACTTCTAAAAGGAGTGTCAACACACTTCTGAATGCAAAATAAAACACCAATATACCTAAAAAACATGCATGTTATTCTAAGATTAAAATATTTAAAAATTCAAAAGTCCTTAACTGCTGTAAATATGCATTAAAATAATTGTAACGTAATTTTCAAATAAACGCTCTTATGAAGGCTCTGAAAATGAAATTGCAAGCTTAACCCACACTGTCCTTATAATAATCGTCATTTTTGTGATCTAACATAATTTAATCAACCTAAAAATCCTTCAGTAAATAAATTTGTATGTCTATTATTTGTCTGTAATTTCTTCGTAAACTTGATTTTTGATAAGATTATCAAAGTAACAAACTTATTAAGATGCCACAAAAATACCAATACGTAAATATATTATTATTCATTCCAATGCACTGTCGTGTCCAATTATGTTGTAACGAACGATTATAAATCAAACCAATTTAGAATCCGATTCTAAACAAAGATTCTATTATTACCACCCAATGGATACAGATTAGTGCCAAAATTTGTCTCCATGACGCAAATAATGCAACTCTAAATATGATTAGAAAACAAACTCCGTCATTGTCATGGCCGATCCCACGATTAAAATAGTGAAAGTATGTAACATAATGTACATGTAAAATAGTATCTATATCATAAAGAACACTAAAAATAGTATCTATAATATAAAAGAATGGAAATAAAACAGAGCTTAATCGTGTGAGAGTTAAAATTGGCATCAAATCAACGTCAATGTAAAATGGCTAAGTAGAGAAAGCAATATGATCTTATCGATGATTGATTAATGACAAGTTTTGTAACTTGGCTTTTGTAATCAATTATAGATTCATTATGAGTGATTTATTGATCCCAATTTAAATTGACATTGAAAAATAATGTAATCGACATTCCTTATATGCATTTACACATGTAATTATAGAGAAAAGCCGAACAATTTCTGGTCTGAGTACTTTCTACATTTAAAAAGTCAATAAGGCACTCTCTAATAATTGCGCACGAGACTATGTTGATGGAATTGAATGATAGATCATACTTTTATAAATACGGCCTAAAGAATTAGGCCAAGAACTCATCAAGGTGAACTCTAAATCTACAACCCTCATCTACCGCGAGTTGTCAGATTAGGTGAGTTACGATCGTAACGCTGTATTGTTAAAAAGAAATATGTCTTCAACGAATTCACCTGTCATATGATTTAATAGACAACACTAACAATTACAGTTATAATAGCAGACGGGTACAATTTTGTTGTCAGCTTATCGCATGAAATAAACAGTCAAATAATTGTCTTTGATAATTCGTATAGTGATAATAAAGAAAATATAGAAACTAAGTTTCTAAATTATGGCAAAGATGTGAGAATAAGAAAAGAATATGAGAAGAATTTGTATTCATCATAATTGAAGACTGATAATCTACCTATCGTGAATCTACATGTGACTCTGACTGAGCTAAAAGAAAAGATATATATTCCATATTCAGTAATGTAATAATTTATGTCTAAGATATCTTTTGTAAAAATATATTATTTTTATGACATTTCAAAATGAAAACTGCCACTTGAAAGAGGCATGTTAAGAAATGTAGCGTCTGAAAGACCTATGTGAAAATTTACAATTTGGAAAAGTTTAAATAATTTCCACCCAATATCGCACGTGTTTCTAGGTTTATTTAAAACAATTTACAGGAAATTATATTTTTTTATTTATTGGAGTGGATGTTGATAAATAGTAATTATTTTTTAATTTTATCTATATTTTCATACATATATTCTAAAGTATACATTCCATCAATCTAAAATGTCATTCCCAATTTATTCACCCTTAAGAGTATTTTTTTTTATTTTAATGGGATCAAACGGAAACTATATTCTTAAAAAAAATTCAAAACCGTTTAACAAATGGAGTTATATTTTCAATAAATACAAAATACAATCGAATTGAGAAACTTCTTCTTTTTCGAAGTCAATTAAAAATGGAATGGTAATTCGAACAAAAATAAAAATGTAGCACTCACGGAGCCTCGTATCCACAAACTATAATATCATTAAATATAAGGTAACAGATTTTTTGATATAAATAAACAGCTTCTACAAATAGAACAGAATGTGATTGATAGATGTGATGGGGGCAAGAATACCTTATTTGATGTGTGTGGGTGGTGATTCTTGCCGTGGGTTGATAACAATATTGGTGCCACAGGAAGATTTGGCATGAGAATAGATCCAAGTGGTATTGGCTATGAGCTCCAAGCTTACTGTATCAACTGTATCAACTAATGTACCTCTGAGTTAAGATAACATGTGCTTAAAATAAGCTACGTTTAACTCAGTTGCTACGTAGATAAATCGTGAAGTATTTCCAAGAAATGATTAATCACCAGTTCTACGATATATATTTGATTTTAATGATTTACTACATGACACATTACCCGCTTCAAAAGAGAATTTAGTAGCGGCTCTAGTAAATTCAACTATATATTAGATCTGTCAACAATCTATAACAAAATTGTCGCCTCGTTAACGATGCGTGGAAAATTCGAGGTTAAGTTTGTTTGCCAGTGTTGACAATCGTTTGAGATATAAGAATGTGTTCCTGGACGCCAATCAATCTTTCGAACACCTTACGCAACCACTCAATCTTGTCTGTACAATAACAGACGACAACGCCAAGCCACGACGTCTAATTATTTGTAACGAATTTATAACACCATTTGATGTCAATATTGTTGAATGACCTTTTCCCTTAGCCAAAGCAAACTTCATTTCCTAATCCGCCCATACGCTAAAGTTAAATGCTCGTGCAGAATAATGTTGCACAAGCTTATCGAAAAGTTGATGAATTGCTACAAATGCTATTACGTCTACGCGTCTTAACGGTATAACGTTTCCTTACGGCCAAATTTACTATGGAAAGTACTCCAGATATCGGCCGACGACAACTTCACACATATGTTAACAGCGACATCCAAGTACACACCACATGGATGGCTCACCTTAATCTGATAATTAATTGAATTGGTCTGCTGATTTGTGTTGTGCACAAATAGATGCCCGCGCTCCCCTCACCCCGCCAAAGCAAGGCGACCATGTCTGAGCGACCCCTTCTTCAGTCTTTTGACATTCGCGCCCATTTTTAGATGGAACGACTTATATCGAACTGCCCCAAATCGAGAATTTTGAAAAAATAGGGTGTAGCACTTAAACGATAGTAACTAGATAAAATTTTAAGCATTTAAACGAGAAGCTGTAATTTAAAATGTGTGATAAATATAATTTAATTATTTTTCGTGGATCTTTAATAATTAACTTTTGTATAAACGAAATATTTGTGTGAAATAGCTATGGAACTGTGATAATTTCTGTGATTATAGGAAACTTTATTTACCTGCTTAATAATATAAGTTTTTGATTATTTTGTGGCATCTTGGTAGATATTTATGTGCTTAACACCATGGCAGCGGTTGCTAAAAAACCACTTGCCGTACCTAAACCGAAAGTCGACCCGGTAAGTATTTTACGTTTTATATTTTATACTAAATATTTATTGTGATTTAATTTTCTACGTGGCGTAAAAAGCCATCGATGTACGTTCTGGGAAGTTAAATTACTTTATTTGAACCAGTTAACATGAATCTTTCTTCATTGATGCAAACTAATTATGATAATACAATAATAATTATAAATAAAATAAATGTAGAAAAATGATTGTGTATCTCCGTAATTTGGGATTAAAAAATCGAGCAAATGAAAACAATATTATCAATAATGACGATTTTTGAACAGAACTAAATGATTCTGGATTTCTTTTACGTGTAGAACTGGAAAATTGCGATTACAATTAAAAACTAATAATAATTGATAAAATGATACAAAAACAGAATAACTGAAATATTACCAAACCAATACCGTGATGGTATGTATGTTTAAAGAGATAATATAAAAGAAGAAATATATTATGAGCGCTCTTGTAGTAAATTTTATTTGCAAATATGCTGATATATTTGCAGCCTCCTTTAATTTATTACTTGGCCGAGGTTGCAAGGTAAAAGCTAACGCCGATGAAAGTCAGATTTAAAATATCTATTTGTTGGACGAGAACATTGCAACTAATTTAATTTGTTGCAAGGAAGTTTGTTAGAAAAGTTTTTTTTATTTATTGGCGTAGCCAACATTTTATCGATCTGCTATGCAAGGGATTTCGGATTCATTCCTTGGTTAGACAGATATTTAAAGAAGTCGACTTTTTGTTTTAATTTTAGGAATTAGTTGTGTTAGTGTAATATGGTTTCTGCGAGGGCTATTTTTTCATTATATATATATTAGTAACGTAGTTTACGTAAAATTGAAAAAAAACAGTTGTTCTCGATAGTTGTAAGTCTAATTTTTTTTGTAATCAGTTCACGCTTATGAACTATTTTAGTCCGTGGCAGAATGATGGTTTCTAAATAACCATGAATCCACATACTTCAAAGTGTCAAAGACATGTAGTAGTGGACCGTTGAACTTAATTTTGGAAATTTTGACCAATAAAAATCCAATGTTTTTTTGAAAGATTACCAAAATAGATTTTTCAAATTCATTCATTTTTTTAGTTTTTATGGTATTTTTTCGAATTTTTTGAAAGTTCTTTTGGAGGCACTGCGTGCCCCCCTACTTACCCCTACATAAAAATCCCTGGTAGTACTTAATTGTAACTTAATATTTGGGGTCGTCCCGTAATATTTTAAGATTGATAAATTAAATGATCTCCAAATGGGAATAGACAAATAAATAAAGATTACAATGTAATCTAATTGAATTTAAAAAGGCTTTTATATATAAAAATTACAGCTCGCCATCAATCGCTAACAGTTACTCTGCAGCAGTAAAACAAGTTTCTAATTAATTAGGTAGTTAATCAGTTTAAAAAGAGATACAATAATTCTCAGGTGTAATTATTTCTAAGCGTACGTTCAACACTTGCGCCACATATATCAGGAAGTCCAGATCTTCATTGTCGGGTCATTTGGCTAACGCGTATGATGCAGCGCAACTGTCATAACACAACTAATGCATCTTGTATTTAGTTACAGTATAATTTTTCAATCTATATTTAATATGATCTCATTCGTCGGAGGTATATCGATGGCTTTTGCAACAGACATTGACCTGATAAAACTATCTGCATCAAAAAGTATTATAAATGTGTTTTTCTTCATCAGAAACGGTTTAAAAGTATCTAAATTGATATGATATAACCTACCATCTACAAATATTACTGTCTTCAAAAAGATTATTAATATTACTTTTACTACAACATAATACGAGCTACATAAATTATTAATTATTATTTTTAAAATTACAAAAATAAAATTTTAAGAACTTTTTTCAAACTTGTCATAAATATAAATACTATTATTTACTGCTCATTTTAAAGTGTTTTTTTGCCTTTGCTGTATTTTAGTTAAAGAAAGTTGGTTTTGTAGTTTTGTGTTATTACATTTTATTGAACGGATGATCAAACATAAGTGATAAAACCAACATTCTTTTACTTGCTAATTTACCATTTCTATCTTAGTTTTCTTCGTGATTAACATTTTCAAATAATTAGTATAGAATGTATTAATAATATTACATTGATCATATAGCGAAGGAAGTCTGGGGATGCTAGAAGACCTTCCATTCAGGATCTGGAAGATCTTATCAATAAGCC
Source organism: Phocides pigmalion okeechobee (assembly GCA_018251015.1). Lineage (NCBI taxonomy): Eukaryota > Metazoa > Arthropoda > Insecta > Lepidoptera > Hesperiidae > Phocides > Phocides pigmalion. The sequence continues at coordinate 18,767 of DWON01000155.1, forward strand.
ATCCACACCGCTGAAGCCTCTTGGAGACAAGGAAGGCCCACCAGTTGTAGATGTACAAGAGAGCTATTCTGCGATTGAAGGTGGGAAATCACTACATATACTTACTATGCATACTTCAAATGTCTGTACGAAGACATATTAATATAATATGAAAGATGACGTGAAAATAGCATCAATTGCATCAACTAGACCGAAGAGCATTCCAAGAAATTGAAAACAGATATCATAATTTAACGATGGTAATCAATTGGCGTCGCCGATGTGAAATCGTTACTAGGCTGTGAAAACATGGCATGATATCCTGTTGACAGAGCTTAAGAGTACTCGTATATGAGATATAATACGTTTTTCTGATTTTCTGTCTTTAAAATGTTTTAGGCAAATGATCATCATAGTACGAAAAATGTGTAGATAAAATAGTTGAAGTCTAAATTAAATTTTTGATGACGTATTTAGTATTAATGAAAATTTGGTCTAGAAGTGACTTTGATTTTATATTCAAAATATTTGAGCTATTTTTTCCTTCTAATGTAAACTTGACGATGTTCATAACAGATCAAACTGGCTACATCACCGTACAAGTGGAAGGTAACCCGGCGCCGTCATTCAAATTCTACAAGGGTGTAGCGGAGATCATCGAAGGTGGCCGTTACAAATTCATCACCGATGGTGAAACTGGTCTTGTTACACTGTGCATGAGGAAAGTCAAGCCGAATGATGAAGGAAAATACAAGGTTGTCGTCAGCAATATCCATGGCGAAGACTCGGCTGAAACGCAACTTTACGTGTCTGGTAAGTGAACACTACATTTTTCATTTGAAAAAAATCTTTATTTCAATCGCATGCTTAATAGAATACTGACTCAACTCAAAAAAAACAATTGTTGGGAAATCGCAAAAGAAAATCTTTCTATGAGAACTTATTCTACTTGTTGATCTATAAAGGACTGAGGCGGTAGTAATGCGTAATTACAGAAGGCGCTAACAGAAGCCTGTATTCCGTATGTAACTCAATTCACACCTATCTACTAATGGGTCAGTGTTCCATCAAGCACGAATATGTTAAAATGTATAATGGTTCTAACCTACATAAAATTTATTGCGAAATAAAGTGATATCATGATTCCTCAAGGCCTTGACTAGACATAAACAAAAGTAGAAACAATACTAAAGATTTTGTAAACGCTTTTTTCAATTCAGATGAATACGACGTAATAGTCATGTCTTAACCATTTTTTTTTTTAAATCTAGCTTATTATATAGTACATGATAGAAAGATTAATTGTAAAAATTGTAAAAATAAAACAAAGCTTTCAAAGTAGTTAATTTTTTATGTGAGAAGAGTAGCAAACGAGCATGCAATCCACCTGATGTTAACTAGTTGTAGCCCATAGACATCCACGTACAATTGCAAACACGACTGAAATCCTGTCTGAGCTTTAAGGTAGATACGTTGCCACTCCTGAGGACTAAGATGGTCGCTTCGCTTGAAAGTGTAGCCGGCAACCGCACTTCTCCAACCGAAACACAAGTAATGCTTTACGTACGACTAGGAAGGAGGCGGTGGTTACTCTCCGGTCGAACTATAGTTCTCCCACCTATAAAAACTTGTCATTCTATATAGATGCCAGTGGTATGGATTTCCGAGCTATGCTCAAGAAGAGAAAGTACGCTAAATGGGGGGAGAAGAAGGAAGACCCCGATTGGAACCTGAAGGAGACAGAAAAACCTATTCCAGCACTTAAGAAGGTTGAAAAGGTAAGATCTTTAATTTTTCAGTTTCAGACGAGTTACGATGTAATAATAAAAATGTACAAAAGGTATAAGAGATTACTATTCTCTTGAAGTTGGTGATATAAATTCTAATGTTTAAAAATAATAAAAATATAATAAATAAATAATTTATTTACTTAAATATACAAATAATAAAATGTGGTGAAATCATATTGAAATATAATAAAATAATTTATAAAGTAAATACAATTTTGTTGATTTCGATATGGTTTTACAGCTCAGCTCCATCGGGCAGCTCCATCGGGCTTGCACAAATGTATAGTGAATAAATAAAATAATGATACATCCCAAGATTTGTGCAAAGCATGATAACGTAGCGTAGAAGTTTTATCATACAGGTTTATCATTGTTCCATTATGTAATTAATAATTTGTACCATATATTTAATTACCCTGCTTTGTATATTTAAAAAGAAGGATAAATCCTACTTTCCTAATATGCCTAAATTTTACGCCTTTAATATTTTATGTGCTCAGTTATCATTAAATAAATTTATACGACTTATACTTTTAATGTTCATTTTAAAAGTAGTAAAATCTCTATATATATAATATAAAGCAGCGCTGACTGTTACGACTGTCATTGTGATATAGTAAAGATTATTTCACTTATAACATATAATATTAATGATCAATTGCAGATGTTAATCAGGAAATATTTTTAGTTAGTAATTCGGTTAAGCGATAGTAATAGGTTTTCTGCAAAACATCGTATGCATCATGATCATTACATTTAATTCTTAGGGCTTAGAGACTGGATATTTCGAAGACGAGGGTGAAATTGTCGTCGTTTCGGAAGGTGTCGAGATGTATAGATTCCCCGCCGACAGGCGCAGAAGCTCTTGCAACTGGTCCTGGTTTAAGGTCCTCACTATTTCAGAACACACTACTTTCATTCATTCCATCTTACATGACTCTCTATACTTTTACATTAACACTTACAAGTCTATATAACAATCCGTTATTAATATTTTCTCTAAATATAGAATATTGTTGTTTGAATTTTAGTTCAACTTAAAACTCTTTTAATATTATTAACGAATCAACGGTACGTCAAAGATTTGACTTATACTGTCAGTTGTCATATTTGTAGAAATTACAGTATGTCTCTTAATATAGAATTATTTTAATCTTATCAGAAATATTGTGACGAAAGAAATACATGAAGATGGCTTGGTGGTTAATGAAAAAGTTATTTGCTGTTTTTCATGTTAGTATGACGTTAGAGTACGATATTTCAAGCTCAGTAACTTTTGTAGAGAAATATTATAGTGAAAATTGTCAACAAGTCAAATCTATGTGGTCACATAGAACTATACAAGTGTAGATAATATCAAAGACTGAATTTAAATGCAAAATTAATATTTACTGTCACATCATACTGTATTCTTAGTTAAACTGAGATAAATCAATTTAAACATCAAAACACTACATCAAATCTATGTGATTATATAGAATTATACAAGTGTAGATAATATCAGAGACTGAATTTAATTGCAAATTTAATATTTACTGTCACATCATACTGTATTCTTAGTTAAGCTAAGATAAATCAATTTAAACATCAAAACACTACAGAAAAGACTATTCACTTAATGATTTTAAAATTTGATAATCCGTTAGAAAATTCTTTCTTCTATAGCTTTTTCTCTTATTTCCGTCGTCAATAATGGCGACACGTAGCAGCATTACAACTTTTCAACATGGCTTAAAATTAATATAGCTTTGATCCACAAAATAGAAACATAAACGTATATTTGTAACATCTGCTATCGATTCTAGGGTATATATGAAATAAGGAGACGCATGTCTCTCCCAGAACTAATACCTGATTGGCCCGAATTGATGGAGGCTGTCAAATCGAAGGTTCGATAAAATGGACGAATAAAAGTAAATTTTATAAATTGATAGACTACTGTTCTATTGAAATCGATCGAGTATTATACCTATTTATAAATGAAGAATGAATTTAATCTTTATATTAATACGGAAGTTGTTTCGATAGGACAGATGATCTATTTTAAATAATGGAGTGAGATAAAATTGTAAACAAAATAACTAAAATTATCCCCTAAAGTGATGCTTTTCAACAAAGAAACAATAATAATGCTTATTAAATTATAATAAACAATTATATCAAAAATAATGATCATGTATTGTAAATGATCGCAGTTGACAACCGTTACTTAAGGGCGATTTAAATAAAAACTGCATAAATAATGAATTTTAAAATAACTTGCACAAGGTTTTTGTATCACCACTTCACGTTTCTTCTTTAACTTCATTTACAGGGAATGTAAGTGGAATGAATCGGGTGATGGTTCACTCTCTTTTGGATTGTTCTTAGTTATATTTATTTACAGGTTTACTTGTGACGTCGAATTGAGGAGCTTTATCACGTCATTTAAAATTGATTTCTCTTCATTTACACCATTATTAATTCCAGCTGATGCATCCGGTGTTGCAGATTTTGGAATTTTATTTACATTAGATGTGCTGGCTAAACTTTAATTTAAGACTTTTTGCAAGCCAGTGAATTCTATACTTTTTCCGACAATAACGCGTACTTATACACATAGATCACACATACATTTTTCATAGTATTAAGATTAACTTCTGGGGACCTATAATCTTCTTACTTTTGGGTATTGTGGAAGATTTTACTAAGGATTTGTGGATATTTTGTAGAGATCCAATAGTAGACCGTCTCTTGCGGAACTGATTCCGGATTGGCCGGTGCTGCACTCGTTCAAAAGAAACGAGGTTTGACACCGAACGCTATTGCGTCATTTCGTCGTTAGACGACACAATGCATCTTGAAATGTACCACTCTATGCAACTACTTGTCGCACGAGAGTCACGTCACACTACACTACAGCATTTTAAATGTCCAGCAAGATTTTTTTCATAAGTATCTTGCACTAATTCTTGTAAATTTGTACACGATGATGTGAAGAAATATCAGCCTACACAATTTCTTTTGCTAATTAAGCTGTGTTATGTCTTTTATTTACGACAATCAAAATAGATATCATAAAGTTATAAATATTCAAATTTGAATTGGAAAACTCATGTTTAGGTTTTTTGGAACCCATATTTCTATAATTCAGATATTCAACACACAACACATCACTAATATCAATTAGTGCAAGTCGTTACTTAAAATTTTACTGGACGATCAATTACAATTGATAAAGTCACATCGTATTGTGTAAATGCACACAACTTTATACTTTTACATTTCTTACCTATTCTCATAGCGATTTCTTCCGCACACACAATACTATTAAAGATGCACAACGCACCGGTGATGTTATGCACAGTGTCATAAATGTTTCAAGATGTGTCTATGAGACATTCAAAAATGATGAATTTGGAAATAATATTAAAAAAGATAATTTTTAAAACATCTTATTCATTATTTTTGAAATCATAGCTCTTGAACACTGCTAGTATAATTTTGAGATTCGTCCACCTTTGCACATCTCTTCAATGTCAATAAAGAAATTCCAATGTCTGTACAGTAGCATGGTGTTTGAAGTGACGGGTGATCATGACGAAGAATGGCTGATTGATCTAACGCCTCGGTTACCACATTAGATTTTCGTTGATTTTAATGCACTTGATTTATTTTTACATTGAGTCACTGGCGAAAGTGATAAGATGTGGATCTGGGGTTAATTATTGGTTAGCACTTAGCTTTTGTCTGAAGAGCACTTTTTTGTTATTGCACAGAGTAAATTTAATTTGAAACAGGTATATTAATTTTTCGCCGGCCATACGTTTCAGAAACAAGAGTCTTTCTTGAAGCCCCTCGTAGATCAAACCGCAAAGGAAGGCAAGGATAAGAAGGTGGTATTTGAAGCTATCTTCACGAAGCCAAATGCGAAACCGAAATGGCTGTTCCGCTCAGACGTAAGTTTATTTAACTACTAAAATCATATACAAAATGTTCAAGCTTTCAAAATTATATTTCATTTCGTAGTATTAAATTTATTGTTTAAAATAAAGTTGCTTCAGCATATTTTCTTTATAACATGGTTGAAAATTTTGTGTGGTTAGGAACTGTTCCCTGGCTCGAAGTACAAGATGACGAACGAACAGGACTCATACAAGCTGATCATCATGAACCCAAAAGTCGAAGACACGGGTAAAATTACGATCGAAATAGGAGGAATTTCTAGCACTGCGTTCTTGGAAGTCATTGAACCTGATCCAACGTATTCCTTCACCAAGCCACTTAAGAAGAACTTGACCGGTTACACGAAACATGAAGTCGTTCTTGAGTGTTCCGTGTCTAACAGCCTGGCAATTATTTCCTGGTGGAAAGGTGAAACTAAGTTGGAAGAAGGCGACGATTACCAGATTTCCAAAGATCTATCTGGTGTCTGCAAGCTCATTATTAAGAAAGCCAAGTTTGAGGACGCTGGCAAATATACTTGCAAGATTGAGAAGCAGCCAGATAAAACTGAATGCGAAGTGAAGATTATTGGTAAGTACCGAAATAAGTATATTTTTTACATTTTTTTTATGTGTGAAGACTAGCAAACGATCATGCAAACGACCTGATGTTAAGTAGTCGCAGTCCATAGACATCAACCATAAACACGACCGAAATCCTATCTGAGCTCGAACGTAGATACGTTGCTACTCCTGAGGACTAAGTTGGTCGCCCCGCTTCAAAGTGTAGCCGGCAACCGCACCTCTCCAACTGAAACACAAGTAATGCTTTATGGCGGACTATGAGGGCGTACATAATCAACCATGTATTTATCTTCTATAACTCACAATACTCTTTTCAGAATATCCATACAAATTCACTAAGGTGCTCAAATCCCAACAAGCTATCGAAAAAGATACCATCACACTGCTTTGCGAACTTGACGATGCTGCTGGAGATGTGAAATGGTAATAATGATCAATTTTCACTTTTTTGATGTTAATACGAAACTATGTCGAAGAAATTTTATTTCAACAACATTAATATATTTATTTAATGTACTTATAGAATTTTAGTTACCTAAATATAACATGAAATACCTTTAAAATAATTATAAAGAAAATTTGGCGAATCTAGCAAGTTGCCAACACAACATAGGTCATAACAATAAAAATCGAGAAATTTGTCTGAAATTTTGTTTTGAATTAAAATTTTGAAACGACTCAAAATTTAAATTCGGAATTAATGATTATAAAAATGTTTTACTTCTAACAGGTTCAAGGACGATCAGCCATTGAAGGCAGATAAGCGTATCTCGATCGTTAAGGAAGGAAGGAAACGAAAGGTTATTATTAAGGACGCCAAGGTGACAGATGCTGGCAACTTTAAGTGTGTCAGTAATGCTGATGAGACCGCTTGCGAGTTGATCGTCAATTGTAAGTTTAACCGTTAAAGTTTAACATGATATAATCAATTCTTTAGAAATATTCCCCATGACAGTCAACTCTTATTAATATCCTGAAAATCAGACCACAACTATTCATTCATCAAAATATTCATGCCCGTTTGAATATTCTGTCAACATAATTAGAGTCAAAATCTTCATTTCAACTTGTTTTTTTCTTGAAAAGAAATGTTTGATATGGATTAAGATTTTGATCTCCTTAATATAAAACGAACTATTTATGTCATATAGTGCAACTACTATTAGTCAAAGAATTAGTATATATGAAAGTTAATTATTCTAAAATCGTGGAAATTTAAACAAGTTCAATCTAAAAAAGTTAACAACAGTAAATATCCTAAACATAAATTTACGATTTACGCGTATCCATTTATTTAAATTCTTTCATATCTATGTTGTTAGACTTTCCCAAAATTATTCAAATGGTAATGAAATCAATATTAATGGTTGTACCCGTTTTCTTAGAAACCTGTATTCAGACTGGGCTGGGCTTATGTCCTATTGTCTGAAGTTAGTAGACCTAGACGAAATTCTAATTTATAATCGATATCACGTAACTAATGTTCAGTTTTGAATACATTTTTGGTTGAAACAGTTGTACTGTATTCTCTAAAATAAAGAAAAACTAGAAAATAGAATTCTCTATAAATAAATACTTCTAGCAATTAAAACTCTTGAACAGTCTAACTATAAATATCGTAACATAAATATTTGGATCCTCGTAAATTAATATTTCTAGCAATCAAAATCATTCTAGTCTCCGAAATTAAATATAGTAAATTAAGTTTTTAGGTAATTTAATAAGGAAGACTATTAATTTAAATACTGTTTTTTTTCTAGACTCGAATCGCTTCAACAAGAAGTTGAAGGACACCGAAGCAATTGAGAGGGATAAGGTGGTTCTGGAAGTAGAACTACAGGATCAAACTGCAGAGGCTGTATGGACTTTCAATGGACAGCCCATTGTGCCTAACGAAAGGTGCGTTATTTTTTTTTATGAACTTCAAAGAGCAAGCGATGTAGGCTAGTTGATGATAAGGGGTTACGGTCGCTTATGATACATTAGCAAATAATTTCAAGTACGTTAGGATTCCTTTTTGGAATACCAAATTAGTAATATAGAATTGATCATTATTTTGAATAATGTCACATAAATCTATAATAAGTAAAATGCTTTATCCATTTTTTCTTAAAATAAATGCACACTTGTTTTTTTTTCATATATAGTGTAGTGTCGAAACCATTTTATTCGTAAGTATTAAAAATTGACATGTATTTGTTTAGTTAAATGTGTTACATTCTATTTGGCGATTACGTGTACTAGCGGTTACCTTACCGCTCTGACATACAGAGGATTCGGGGTTCTTTGTAACGTAGACATCTAAATGAAAAAAAAATTATTTCCATTTATTTTCCATTTTTCTGGGTTTGGATGTTTATGTATTCCTCTTTGTATGTGTCCATGTCCCCCACGGCATGGGAATCCTTATGTGAGGCTATGAGTGTAAAAAACTTTAATAACATTATATCTCAAGTTATAAAAACATTCACACCATAATATTTAATACGAAAATTAAATAGCTTTATTAATAACTAATATATGTGTTATATTTATTTTATATTATTTTTTAATCAGAATTGAGATCAAGAACCTGGGAGGTGGCAAACACCAGTTGATCTTCAACAAAGTGGAAATGGAGGACGATGGCGAGATTGTATGCGAATCTGGCAAATTGAGCTCGTCTTGTAAACTCAGCGTCAAGAAGGGTGAATCTAAGCCCGCAATCGAATGTCCGGACGAATTCTTCGGACCCGCTGGACATCCGTTCGTCATTGAGGTGCCATATAAAAGTGAGTATATAATTAAGTCTCAGATAGCTTAGCAGTTAAACTTCTGAGGGTGGCGGATTCGGGTTTCTCGAGCGGATCTCCAATCCGTCTCATTTTTAAATTGATTAATTATCGTTTGCTTTATCGATAAGTAAATCATCGCGAAGAAACTTATAACTTTGTCACACTTACACCTGAGAGTGCTCTATACAGTTTTCAAACGTATGTGAAGTCTATCAATTAGTATTTGGCTAACGTGGACGATGGATTGATGATAATGATATAATAGTACCTTTTTTCTAAGAGGATGAAAAGTTTTCATTTTGCCATTTAAACGTTGATCGAATTAGAGCCAAACTAAGACATTTTTTTTTCGATGTTTTCAGTTAGCGGCACGCGACAGACACCTATTGAAGCGAAATTATTCAAAGACGGCAAAGCCCTTCCGAACAAGGAAGTCGAGGCTGTGGTGGAACAGGAGAAAGTCCTCTTTAAGATCAAGAAGCCTACCAGAGAAGGTTCTGGCAAATATCAAATCAAATTATCCAATGCCCAAGGCGAAGACTCTAAGGATGTCACTATTACCATGCAAGGTGTACCTACTCCGCCAAGAGATGTGGAGGTTTCTGAAGTATTCCAAACATCTTGTGTTGTTACATGGAAAGTTCCTGAAGATGACGGCGGATCACCCATTCTTAAATACGTCATTGAGAGACAGGTACGAGATACTTATGATCTTGTTCATATAAAGATTAATTAAGTAATGAGTTATAAAATTTGCTAAATGAAGGTACATTTGTTGTACAAGGTACATTTGTTGTACATTTCGTTGCACTCGACAAAACAGTCATAAATTTTAAAAACAGGATGGTGTATAATTGGTTTTTATAATATTTCAGGACCTTTCTCTTAAAGCTGGTTGGGACAACGTGGCTGAAGTGGCACACGGAGAACCAACCAAGGTCAAGGTAGAAGATCTTATTGCCAAGAAGACCTATAAGTTCAGGATCCGTGCTGTGAACAAGATTGGTTCCAGTGAACCTGGTGTCTTTGCCAAGCCTGTACTTGCAAAGGACCCATGGGGTATGTACACACAACATTTAGTATTTGTCAATTTTTTTATCATTGATAGGAGTTGCGATAACAAACATATTTTTCAGACGAACCTTCGAAGCCCAAGAATGTGGAACTTACCGATTGGGACAAGGATCACGCAGATCTCAAATGGCAGAAGCCGGATAACGATGGTGGAGCACCAATTACTGGCTACATCATCGAATATAAGGTAAATAAAATTGGATACACAGGTTATCAAATATGTAACTTTATAAAAACATTTATTTTACATTTTTTTATACATCTTTAGCTGTAGCAAATACATTGTATGATGCACTTTCATCCTTTTTTAAATTTTCATAAATATTTAACATAAAATTTTATATTTGTAGGAGAAGTTCGGTAAAGACTGGGTACAAGGCAAGGAAGTACCCGGCGATGCGTTATCAGCAACTCAAGATGGCCTCAAAGAAGGATGTACTTACGAATTTAGGGTTCGCGCCATCAACAAAGCTGGACCCGGTGAACCTAGTGACAGCACTAAGCCTATTATTGCTAAGTGCAGATTTGGTAAGTGTTTCTTTTTCAAAATGAGTAGCAAATAAGCACGTAAACAACCTCATGATTAAAAGTCGATGCAGCCCATGGACAACCAGGCACAACCTCAAACAAGACTCTTATCTAAGCTCATTTGTATACACGTTACTACGCCTCAAAACTAAAATGATCGCCTCGCTTCTGAATGAAGGTGACAACTGCATTTCTCTAACTGTAATAAAAATAGCTTCACGGCTAATTATGAGAATAGGGATGGTACCATAAAATCAATAAATCGTTATCTTAGTCAATATTATAGTATTGACACTTACCGATCTGATACGCTAGAGATTGTATGTTCGATTCCTGACTTGATAAATTTATTATTGCACTGGATTTTGATTATTGCGTCTCCCTTCATGTGTATCCATAGTGACCATGATAATGAATTCTAATTTGAGAGTAGATTACGTAATACTATGGTGAATAGATTAATAAAGTACAATTTATATTACAGTCAAACCTTACATCATTGGTGAAGGCGTCCAGAGCATTATTATTAAAAAGGGCCAGGTTATCACCTTCGACATTAAGTACGGCGGTGAACCTGAACCAGAGGTCAAATGGTTCAGAGGAGAGGAGGTAAATATCTTTATTTCTATATTTCATTTTACCCAAATTTGATATTATGAATTTGACTCGACTGTCGTAAAATTACTTAATAGAGAGTATATACATACTGTAGATTCAAAGAACTTTTATATTAATGCTTTATTTATTTTGTCCAAAAAAGAAACGAGGGAAGCCGTTCGTTGAGAAGGTTAGATGGGTGAAAAATAAATGTTGTATCTGATAATGTTTCTAAACATAATACTCAAACAAACTATTCTGTTCTACACTCATGAACTGTGCTAACATGACTACAAAAATACTCTGCAGTGTTATCATGTTTGAATGAATTACCTGAATTTATTCGTCCAATACTTTCGACGTTCCCATAAAAATATTAAAGTCAGTAATTTATTCAAACATGGTAGCATTAAATGAATTGCTAAGAACATGATAACTCACACTATTTAGATGGCGTACAAGCTTTAAATGTTGTAAATTAATGATGTTCTTTCTGTAAAGATGCATTTATATACATACATAGATGAGATACTATTAAGACACACCTTCATTCTAGTCTAAAGATTAGACTGTGCAGAACATTTAAACCGTCCACATGATCGTAAACATTGGCATTACTTTAAACATGTTTATTCCATCACTATCAATAACTTCCACCAAACGAAATCTCCATAATAATGCATCTTTATGGACTATTAGGAACTTACTTCGTTTAATATTTATTGCACTGTTATAGTTATTTCTATAAACTGTATTAGTACCTTCTTGCAGTAGAAGGTATCTTATTATCTTGTTATTTGGCTTATGAAATAGAAATCTGTTATCTGTTCTTAATAACATAACTTCACAGTGTTAAAATACATGTCATGTCAATACTGTTACGATAACACCATTCAATTCAATTATTATAATATTATATCTCACTAAGCACTAGATATTGCCTTCAATTTCTTCATCTGTTCTTTGATGGATCGACGATATATAATTCATATTACATTCTTTAATTTCCAAAACATACATGTCATTTGTTACTAATGTTTTGGTTGATTAATCGAGAAATAAAAATATGACACAATTGCATTGATTGCCATTAAAAGTTTTGTTTTATTTTCATATTAGTATCAAATAAAAAATACTTTATCTCAGCGATAGTACCATCAAGGAACGGACTTGAAACTTCACATTTTTCAATTTATCTGACATGTTTGAACGACTTTAGGAAATCAAAGACGACGGTGACCGTATCACCATCGACAAATACGAGAGGAATACCGTCATCACGGTCAGGAAGACCACCAGGATTGACAGTGGAAAGTACAGGCTCCTCCTCACCAACTCGTCAGGAACATGCGAGAGTATTGGCGATGTTGTTGTATTGGGTACGAAATATTTATATTTTTAATATTAGTAAATTAAGCTTCAATTTTGAAACTTAAGTATCAAAGAGCATTCTATCCACCAGGCTACAGACTTCTGTATTAAGCATCGATATAAAATAGATGATCCACATGAAGTCAATTGTAACTAGCTTTTTTGTCAAAAGATTTATCGTTTAAATGTTATCTGTCAAATACCTCAACAATTACATTGCTAGAAAGAAGGATTATAAAACCACATATATTTATAATAAAAAAGATACATAAGACAGAATAAATGATACTGTCATGAATTCGGGCTCTACTTATACTATTTTACGATCACATAATTATTTACAAAAAAAAAAACATTTAATATAAAAGAGTTTTATTATTATCATCATGTTATCACTATTCTCCTGTCAAACATGGTCTGGACTCAATGAGAAGGATTTTAACTAACGTCCTTCATGCTGGATACTGATATAATAATTAATATCATTATTCCAGACAAACCAAACCGTCCAAATGGTCCAATCGAGGTTGTGGACATCCGTGCCGAGAAAGCGACAGTCAAATGGCAAAAGCCCGACGATTGGCAAGGTTCGGACATCACTGGATACACTCTCGAGAAGATGGACATGGTAAGTATTATAACACTTGTTAAAGAGATTTCCTAAGATATTTTTATTTGAACAAAGGATAAAATTGATATACGAAATTTTGTGCCCGTTATTTTTAAATGTAAAAGAAGCTCTTCGTCATACATAATGTACGTTTTTGTCACAAAATTACTATTGATATTATTTTCTTTTAACAGGATACAGGCAACTGGGTGCCCTGCGGTGAAACTGGCCCCGAGCCAACGGAGTTCACGGTCAAGGGCCTGACTCCGAACCACAAGTACAAGTTCAGGGTCCGCGCTGTCAACAAGGAGGGTGAATCAGAGCCTCTGGAGACAGACGGCTTCATTGTTGCTAAGAATCCTTACGGTAAGTTTCATACACTCATTACAAAATATCTCCAGAAAATTCCATAAATTTTTGCCGTAAAAAATAACTTAAAATCGACTTTAGATTTGAATCTGGACTTTTACTTATACATACAGAAATCTTCACTATTATTAATGTTAATTACCTTCACGGATGTCAATTAATCGAAATTTCGTTACTATAATATTTCTTTTCTTTAATGGTGAAGGAAAACAAAATAAGGAAACCTGCGCTTGAGAGTTATCTATAAATTTCTCAAAGTTGTATAAAGTTTTCCATTCTGCTCTTGGCGAGCATGGTGAACTATAGCCTAATCAATTTCATTTAGAGGGGAGACTTATGAGTAGCAGTAGAAACAACAATGGGTTGATGATGAAATAATGTATAGATCTAAGTAACATTTGAGTCAATATTATTAAAGATTGCAATAAAAAATTAAGTCAATACTTATATAGACTTATGCTAATTAATACTCTTCTTCAGATCCACCCAAAGCACCAGGCAAGCCGACCATCATCGACTACGACAACATGTCAGTCACACTGCAATGGGAGCCGCCTTCTGACAACGGTGGCAGGCCAGTCATTGGTTATGTCATTGAGATGAAGGACAAATTTACTGCCGATTGGGTTGAGGTAAGGGGCCAAAGTTGGGTATTATTTATTTCATAGGTTATGAATTCTTTGGACATTCAGAATTTGACGGCGCAAAAATTACGTACACCAGTCTCTGCACAGTTTTGTGAACTATATGCCATGTAGTTTTGTTTAAAACTTCACTCCTTCTAAGTAATCTGACAACGAACTCCTGGGAATATTGAAAGCGACATTCTTCAAAAAGGATGTATTGCAAAAAGACGTTATTTGATATTAACGTCTCGTAAAAAATGCTTAGCGAAAGAAATGTGTTGCGAAAGAGACATTTGCTAAACTCGACGGTTGTCGATAAATATATTTGTGCTATAACACATTGGTTGAAGGAGACATTTTTGGAACGAGATGTTGTCCACTTGATATGGCAAAAACATCCCTCGATCGATCTATTACTTCAAATTCGATATTTCATTTAGACGATATCGTTGTCTTCAAATTGCATATGGTAATTTCAAAATCATCCATTTTAAAAGATCCTGTGACCTCCTTAATCAATGTTAAATTACATAGAACAGTAAGACTAAATACAATGTATATTTCAGGTGGTCAAGACGCAGGACACGAAGACCGAAGCCAAGGTTGAGGGTCTTAAAGAAAAGATGATCTATCAATTCCGCGTCAAAGCCTACAACAAGGCCGGCGTGGGTGATGCTTCTGAACCTACTGAGAACCACCTTTGCAAACACAGGAACTGTGAGTATTTGATTTTATTTTTATTCTTTAGTGCCAACTGCTGGAAATTTAGCGTCCAGGCCAGGCAACTCTTCGGAAGTAGCAGCGTATCTATGTACCAACGCACATAGGACTTATTCTGTTTGAGATTGAAGATGGATGTCAATGGGCTGCAGAGACCATTTAACATCAGGTGGTCTGCACATTTTTTTACCACTTTCAACTTTTAAAAAACTTGAGTAGAAATTTATAATGGAATTATGAATGGTGTAATCATTTTTTATGTGGTATCTACTTTATAAACGATATTAATATCTCCTATGTTAATGAATGTTCTTAATTTTCAGTGAAACCACGCATCGAACGCAGCACATTCAAGTCAGTGATCATCAAGGCTGGTCGCACTCACAAGTGGTCTGTGGACGTCATTGGTGAACCAACACCGGAGACCACATGGTAAACATAAACATATACTGTAGAAAAATTCTGTCGTAGTATAGTAGAGTCGCCCGTCAAACTTAAAGCATCTAAATTTTAGGCTATTGAAAATATTTATACTTGAATAAAATTAAAAAATAAAGATTAACGTGAATAAAAATAGATCTTCGTGGACAATATAAATATATTGATAAACAGTCCGGAGTCTAATTGGCTAGCACAGAAGTCTGATACGTCGTTCTGATTTAATTTTTCGTATTAGAAGTCAATTATTTATCACTTCAATGGTCAAGAAAAACATTGTGAGAAAACCTACATGGCTGAGAGTTCTCCATAAACTTCTGAAATATGTGAGATCAATCCGCACTTAGTGAACCTAAAATGTGGATTAGCGCTTTTTACAATGAGTCGTTGCACAGTCGATGCTTTAACGTTGATGTTAAATTCAATTTCTGCAGTCATAGCATTAGGATTTCAGTAACGTGGATGCTTTGAACGCTTAGAGTATTCTCTGATAAGCAGTAGAACAATAGTGGAAAAATGGCGATGATAATAAATTGGAAATCTTCCAGGTCTTGGCGCGAAAATATTAAGCTGGTGAACACTGAGCGCATCAAGATCGAAAACACGGATCACCACACCGACTTTACCATCGTCAACGCAGTGCGCAGAGACACCGGAAAGTACACACTACGCGCTGAGAACTGCAATGGCTTTGATGAGGAGACCGTTGAGCTTACTGTTCTCAGCAAGCCAAGCGCACCTAAAGGTAATCTTAAAGAAACTGTTTTTATATAAAATGTAGCAACAAACAATCACGCAGCCAACAATACGAGGAACATTTTACAGTATAAGGCGTTACTTTGCGGAAATCCATGCTAATAAGTTGTTGTTTAAAACTACTTTGTAACAATCCGCCACCACAATGTACAATGGTATATATATCAATGCATGCACTATGCCCACCCTCCCTTCCGGATAGGAAAAAGTGAAGTAATTAAAAATATATACCATGACATATATTAGTACCAACACGTGTTTCGCCCCAAAACGAAGCATCATCAGGATAAGTTGACTCTGCGACGGTTAATCGATGATATATATACCATTATACATTGTGGTGGCGGATTATTGTAAAGTAGTTTTAAACAACAACTTATTAATATGAGGAACATTGATAAAGATAACGAAATTAAAAAAAAGTCTGCGAAGTTTTTTAATAAATTTGTTCAGTTGCGGCCACGTTATGAACCAGTTGTAGATTAGAAAAATAACAAAATAGCTCTAAAGAAATTAATTGCATTTAATTTCATTCAACTTAATTTCGTTAATTTCTTCACGAATGTGGTTAGTGCTATGGAAAACTGTAAGTAACCTAAAATAGGATTCAGTTTTAAACGTGCCCTAATCTATGGAAACCCGTAACAGAGCACAAATCAATTAGAGTCCTAATTATTACAGATGTTATCACAAATGATATTATTACAGATATTATCACAAATGTTGTATTCTGTGGATATAGAGTATCTAATATGTTCATCATTGTATTGGTACTGTGATACTAGAGTCATTAGTGATAACTTTTGATGACGTAAATAACTATTACCTTAAATAATTACACCAAACATTAAATCCCTTGTCTTAGGTCCTCTTGAAGTAACAGACATCCACGCAGAGGGTTGCAAGGTGAAATGGGAGAAGCCTGAAGACGATGGTGGCTCTCCTGTCAAGGAATACGAGCTGGAGAAGATGGACGTCGCGACCGGCAAATGGGTTCGTGTTGGCAGGTGAGAAGAAATAGACTTAAATATATATAAAAGTACTTTAGTAAAAAAATAAAGAAACAGTGGAAATAGTTTTTTTTTTTTACGGAAATATGAAACTAATATCATTTGAGGCCCTGTTTACCTATATTGAGTTTTTGGTTTAGCAAATGGTTTATGGATGAATTTTCTAAATACATAGTTAGATTGCATCAGTGTATAAATTTTATTGACTGTATTTTTATTGTATATATAGTATTTTTATTGACGCGTCCGAATAATCTTAACTTAACAGCGGAAAAAGGGAATGTGTAAATCCAGAAAAGCTAAACCTTATAAATATTTGGTTAATATATCAAAGTCACAACACTATTAGCTCATCTAGAAGACAAAAAGAGAAATTAGTTTTTGCTTTCAATTGCTCAATGCTAATTGCTTTCATTTGCTATGATTATTAAGAATATTAAAATACTTTTACAGGGTTGCTGGAGACAAGAAACCTCTAGAAATGGAGGTGACTGGCCTGGAGCCTGGTCACCAGTACAAGTTCAGAGTGACAGCCGTCAACGATGAAGGAGATTCGGAGCCTTTGGAAACAGAGCGTCCGATACTTGCCAAGAATCCCTTCGGTAATTACATGATGACTTTATTAAATTCTCATAGCAAAAGTCTTTTATAAATTATTTAATAAGCACACATTTGGCAGATATTTCTAAATTTAAAAAAAATAGCTTAGTGTAAATTTGTAGACGTATCACCATAAAATTTAAAATGCAACAAAAGTAGCAATGCGAAGAACAGATTGCAATTAATATCCATTTAGGATTGTGACGAAAATGTGAAAATGGCATCTGCGATTGATGATTTGGCTGCTGTTCGGAAGCTAGGTGCAGCGACCAAAAATTCTACACCGCACGCGTAATAACGAATATTGCGTCAATGGAGTCTTTCAGTATGCTCATTACAGCAACTGAATCGTACACTCCCCACGATCGAATGAAGTGAGTAATCAAAGCGGGTTGAAGCGTTGATGCCATCACCAAAACGCGAGTTGTCGATGCTGAAATTAAAAAATGCGATAAAATATTTACAGATGATAGCACGAATAGTCATTTCAAACACAAAATTATATGAGCGTAAAATTTATTCACACGGGAAAAAAATAATATCGCAAATATTCTGCCCACAGATGTATCCGACAAACCTGGTAACGTTGAAGTTGCTGATCACGATAACCAGAGCGCGGAGATCAAGTGGGACCCACCGAAGTCAGATGGTGGTGCACCCATCCAGAAGTACATCGTCCAGAAGCGCCCCAAGGGTGGCGACTGGGAGAATGCTGCAGAGGTAATTGCAAATTGGAATTGATTGAATTATAAGAGTTGATAATAAAGAGGTGATAAAACTTGCTATGCCAATTAGCTGGAAGCAATTTTTATGATTCGGAGAAAAGGTGCAATGCAAGCACTTAGATATGAGGCGACATCTTAGTACCAGGAGGAGTCACGCATCTGTG
Source organism: Phocides pigmalion okeechobee (assembly GCA_018251015.1). Taxonomy (NCBI): domain Eukaryota; kingdom Metazoa; phylum Arthropoda; class Insecta; order Lepidoptera; family Hesperiidae; genus Phocides; species Phocides pigmalion. Next base: position 37,406 of record DWON01000155.1, read on the forward strand.
ATTTACTTCAGACAAGAATCTGGTTCTATATATAGATCTTTTTAAATATCCTTTGAAACTTTTTGTCTTTATCCAATCTTTATATGAAACAATTTTCTAACGGCGCCCTTTCCCGTGTATCTTATAGATAATAGTTTGGAAGAAGTTCTTAGTTTGATATCGTTTATAATTTGTATGTACACGCTTCAACTATCGTAAATGTACTAAATCAGAAACCTTAGAGAGTGTATTCAATAACTTTTTAAAATTTCATGACGATAAATGCAGAAATGATGTAGCAATACATAAAAGACAAACAAAGACCCCTTTGTACACATAAAGGTGTTGCTTATTCTGAGTTGGCTATAACCAGTTTAATGTTCTCAGGTGCCTGGAAATGCTACATCCGCCAAGGTCGAAGGACTTCCAGAAGGCAGCGAGTACGAGTTCCGCGTTATTGCTGTCAACAAAGCTGGCCCATCCGAGCCTTCAGAGCCTACTAAGATGACTACAATTAGACACAAGGCTTGTAAGTAGTATTATATGTCAATACATAAATTAGGAAGGGAATTAGATTTTGTGCTTTTTTAATTTTTTTGTCACATTACCCTCTTTTTTCTTTCATTTTCAAAATTATTTCAAGGGTTATCTCCGTAGTACGGTGCATTTTCCAATTTCTCTAATATCAGTTTTTGAGAAAGTCAATATTTTTTGAGAAAGTCCTGTCAAAACCAATTTAGCTGTTGTTTTTTTTTTTTCAGAAAACTATTTACCATCTGAATTTCAATTTCATAATAAAGACTCCAAATTTGAGACTAAAAAAATATTTTTTTACAGTGAAACCACGCATCGACCGTACGAACCTGAAGGCTCTGGTAGTCCGCGCCGGTAAAGTTATCTTCTTCGACGTGAACGTCAAGGGTGAACCCGCGCCAAAGGTGCAATGGTTCCAGAAATGGAAGGCTGAAGAGAAAGAGGTATGGATGACATTGTCATAAGACAGTAAAACATTAACTTAACAACATATAATAGCGTGTACGTCAAGGAATACGCAGAAAGGCAAAATAGCGTTTTAGAAATAGTGACCTTAAATTTAAATTAGCAACAAATAGGAATAACAGGAATTACTCCAACAAACAAGTAAAAAGATAGACAAGAACTAAAAAAAACAAATATTTCTACAAATTTAAAATGATGGGAACTGTTATACATACATAACAAAAAAGTAAAGTTATAAAACACGAGCTAAAATAAATATAACTTAAAAGTATAACCATATATGAATTTTATAGAGGCTCTATTTTTACAATTGTTTTACATTTCGTTGTTAATGAAATAATGACTTGTATAAGAACTTATTCTTTGAACTTCAAATCTATGTTTTTTCCCCAGGTCGTTGAAAACGTAATCAATGTGGACTACAACACGAAGTTGGACGTGAAGGAAGCGGTCCGCGCCATGACTGGCACATACCGTATCCTCGCCACGAACGAACATGGCACAGATGAAGCTGAAGTTGAGATCACAGTGCTGTCGTCTCCAAGCAAACCACAGGGTCCGCTCAAGGTTACTGACGTCACCAAGAACGGCTGCAAACTGGCTTGGAAGAAACCTGAAGACGATGGCGGTGAGATAAAACTTGTCTAATTCAGATTGATAACACGAAATGTTCGGATATTGTTGTAAACTTGTTTTAAGTTTTTCATTTGTACGAAAAGATGATAACATTGAGAGTTTAGCTACTTTTGTACACTTGTATTAAAATGTACTGTACAAGAAGAGTAATGGCTTTAACATCATTAGAATTAGTTCGTTAATGTGTAAGGAACTGTCAACTACTCCATGAAGTGAAAATAGCTACGCAGCTGTATAACCGTTAGGCTGTTATATATTTAATGTCGAATTTTCTAAGTTACGACGATTAGTATTTTTGATATAAACATAATTTCTTTCCACAGGTAAACCTATCACTGGTTATGTGGTGGAAAAACTAAACAAGGCCACTGGCCGCTGGGTGCCAGTTGGCAAGACCGATGACACTGAGATGGAAATTAAGGGTCTACAAGAGGGCGAAGAGTATGAGTTCAGGGTTAAGGCCGTCAACGAGGAGGGCGAATCCGAGCCGTTGAAGACCGACCACTCGATTATCGCCAAAAACCCTTACGGTGAGTACCTTTATCATGAAGTTAAACACTAAATAGGAGGATACTAAAGGTTATTTTTAAATCTATAATTTTATAGGTAGTACATAATGTTTTGATTCAGGAGACGACACTGCCGTCGTCATAATCTGTTTTACTTGGAGAGATATGCTTACCGCGTATACTCACAAAGTGTCTTAGTCCATAGAAGCAACAACTTATTCACGTGCTTCATATATGTATACTTCCATACAAGATTACAGTAGAGGATGGATGGATGCGACAAAGGAGGAATTAGACAGAAACAGATGATCTTTTTATGTCTTATGTATATGTTTTATTGTCTTATTCCATAGATATCCCCGGCAAGCCTTCGGTACCAACAATCGAAGACTGGGACGTGGACCGCGTGGACCTCAAGTGGGAGGCTCCGAAAAACAACGGCGGCGCGCCCATCACTGGCTACATCATCGAGAAGAAGGAGAAGTTTGGACAATGGCAAGAAGCGTTAGTCACTACGGTCAGTTGAGATTGAAACATACGTACATTATGTTATATAACGGGTACTCACGATTAACGATTTTTGAGTTTTGATTTTGAGATTGAAACATTTCCTTATGATTATAACATATCTAATGGACATAAAAGTTATGTAGAAGGCTCTAAATTTAATCCACCTAGGAAGACGATAAAATGGTGGCGTCATCATCAATATACCTGCTCCTGCTTTATGACAACATTGTAAAGCTTTTAGTTTGGATAAGGTAGAAATCCTATTGTGAGGTTTTTCAGCTATATTGTGGTGTAGAAAGGCACCTATGATCAACCTCAAATAAAACTCCTGTCCCTTTTGTATTCGGTAACAGCAGCGGAGTTTGTTTCCGTACTAGGTTGCTTAACTTAAAAATGATTTCAAGACTTCGATAGCGTGATTCAGAGTACAAGAGGCGTCAAATATTGTCAGGTGACAGAAACATTACTAGTGATGCCACCGTTGATGCAAGCTCGTAACCATACAATTGTCCACAGACTCCAGAGTGCAAAGCGCGTGTGCCTGATCTGAAGGAAGGAAACACCTACCAGTTCAGAGTGCGTGCTGTCAACAAGGCAGGTCCTGGAGAACCGGGCGAGCCTACACAACCCCATCTTGCTAAAGCTCGGTTCTGTAAGTATTATCTACTTAACATTTACTGAGCTTTTTTTGCAACTCTATATTTTATTAAATACTAGCTGACCCGACGAACTTTGTTCCACCTAAGAGAAAATGAATGAGCACATTTAGGATTCTAAAATTAATGCTAGATTTACTGATAATTATGTATTCTGACAAAATCTATACTTATCAAATTGTCAACCATACACAAACATAACCCTAAAATTACGTTTAGCTAATATAATAGTGTAACTAACACGACTTTCTTTTATATATATAGATTAATTAAAAGGTTATAAATGTGTAAGCATTTTTAGAAACTATTTTGTATCATTCGATCATTATTTGTGGCATTTCTTCAATCTTCTTTTTAAATCTAAAATCACGTAATAAAACAGTCAATTTTATTGTCTAATTGGTAACTGATATATAGTTTTAAACATCATCCAATATGTCTTATGCTAAATACATGTTATTAAAGATTCACCTAAAATTGTCGTCATCTTTATCGATAAAAAATGTAAATAATAAATAATACTATTTTAATTATACTTATTTTAAAATTTTAAATTTGCATATATTAAAACATGTCCAATTTCTATTCGTATTCTTTACTCACTTCACTCATATTCTTTAATCAACAGTGAAACCACACATTAATCGCGACAAGATGGTCGCCGTCCGCGTGCGCGCGGGCACCACGATCAAGTTGGACGTTGACATCAAGGGTGAACCTCCACCGACCAAGACCTGGACGTTCGCCAACAAGGTACGGTTATTAGAGAATCAAACATGTAGGATACCAGGAAAAAAAATAAAAAGGGTAACTTCATCTTAAATTTTAAGGTAAACGTAAAATTATCTTTTTTCTTTTGTTTGTAAAAAAAGGTATTTTTTTCTTAAAGATAAAGGTATAGGTAAAATTACCTCTTTCTTTTGTAAAAAAATGTAATTTTACCCTAAAAGTAAAGGTAAAGATAAAATTACCTTCTTTCCTTTGTTTCCAATCCTTACCAAGCCCTCAATTTTATTACCAGATAGCCAAGGGTATGACTTTAATGAATATTTATGAGATTTCTGTGCTAAATACTATTACTAGCTAAATTAATATTGTATTTTGGTTTCAAAGTTATATTGTCACATTTTATTTGATTGATTTCCAATAGAACTCCGGTTTTATATTTAGTCTATGGGTTGTAGTAAGCACTTCTTCTTAATTATGACCTTCTCTTTTTTTTGGAAGTTAGTTTAAAAGTACCACTTAATTAATTGGACATTGATAAATTCACTTCTATTTGTCTTTCTTGGCTCCAATAAGTACGCTTGTTAGATGTTTATAATTATCGTCATAATTATTTTTAGGTCCTAGAAACTGGACCTGGCCTTAAACTGGAGAACGAGGACTACAACACCAAGCTCCAAATCTTCGAACCCACGTGGAAGAACTCCGGTATCTACACGCTGAAGGCAGAAAACGACTCCGGTGTCGATGAAGCCACTGTTGAGATTACCGTCCTGGGTATGTTCATTATTATTTCCATAATTGCATTTATAATTATAGTCTTGTGTACTTC